>VWZI01000935.1:43789-119642 GCA_013396835.1 Psilopogon haemacephalus | reverse complement strand
TTGTTGAACCTCATTTGGTTCCTCTGTGCCCAGCTCTCAGTCTGTCCAGGTCTTGCTGGATGGCCACACAGCCTTCAGCTGGATCAGCCAAGCCTCCCAGTTTGGTGTCATCAGCAAACTTGCTGAGCAGACTCTGTCCCCTCATCAATGTCACTGATGAAGATGTTGAACAGGACTGGACCCAGCACTGATCCCTGGGCGACTCCACTGGTTACAGCTCTCCAGCTGGACCTAGCACCATTGATCACCACTCTTTGAACTCTGTCTTGTAGCCAGTTCCTAATCCACCTCACTGCCTGCTCTTCCATCCCACAGTTCCTGAGCTTGCTCACCAGAATGTCATGGGAGATGGTGTCAAAGGCCTTGCTAAGGTCAAGGTAGACTACATCCACTGGTCTATCCAGTCAGTTATGTTCAGGTTAGTCAAGCATGACTTCCCCTTGGTAAATTCATGTTGACTACTCCTGATAACCTTCTTCTCTTCCAAGTGCCTTGAGATGCCCTCCAGAAGGATCTGCTCCATCATCTTTCCAGGGATGGATGTGAGGCTGACTGGTTGATAGTTGCCTGGAACCTCTTTCTTGTCCTTTTTGAAGACTGTAGTGACATTTGCTCTCCTCCAGTCCTCAGGCACCTCTCCTGTCTGCCACAATGTGGCAAAGGTGATGGACAGTGGCAGAGCGATAACATCAGGCAGTTCTCTCAGCACCCTTGGGTGCATCTCATCAGGGCCCATGGACTTTTGGATGTTCAATTTGTGTAGTTAATCCCTAACCCAGTCTGCAGTGACCAGTGGAGAGCATTCCCTCCTCCAGGCTTTCTCTCTTTCATCCAGGGTCTGGAGCACATAGGGGAGCTCAGCCTCAGGTGTAAAGACTGAAGCTGAGAAGGCATTCAACAACTCTGCCTCTCTGTATCCTCAGTTATCAAGGCTGCCTCCTCTTTCAGCAGTGGTTCCACACCTTCCCTATTCTTCCTTTTTCTACTGATATATTTGAAGAAGCCCTTCCTGTTCTCTTTTACTTCTTTTGCCAGCATCTGTTCCAAGAGGGCTTTGGCCTTCCTTGTTGCCTTCCTACATGCCCTGAGCACTTCTCTATAGTTCTCCCAAGTGACAAAGTCTCTTTCTTCCCTGAGATTTCCTTCAGGAGCTCCTTGCTCAGCCATGCAGGCCTCCTAGCATGTCTACCTGATTTTATACTCAAGGGAACACACTTAGCTTAGGCTTGGAGGAAGTGGTCTTTAAAAGTTAGCCAACTGTCTTGTGCTCCTTTACCCTCCAGAGCCTTAGCCCANCCTTCCTACATGCCCTGAGCACTTCTCTATAGTTCTCCCAAGTGACAAAGTCTCTTTCTTCCCTGAGATTTCCTTCAGGAGCTCCTTGCTCAGCCATGCAGGCCTCCTAGCATGTCTACCTGATTTTATACTCAAGGGAACACACTTAGCTTAGGCTTGGAGGAAGTGGTCTTTAAAAGTTAGCCAACTGTCTTGTGCTCCTTTACCCTCCAGAGCCTTAGCCCATGCAAGCATGTCTCTGAAGAGCACAAAGTTAGCTCTGCAGAAGTCCAGGGCTGCAATTCTACATGTTGGTCTGCTTCTATGCTGTAGAATACTAAACTCCACTATGTCATGGTCACTGTCTCCAAGGCTGTTCCCAACCTTAATGTCCTCAATCAGTCCCTCTTTATTAGTTAATACAAGGTCCAGCAGTGCACCTCTCCTTGTTGTTTCTTTCACTACCTGCATCAAGAAGTTATCATTGATACACTGCAAGAGCCTTTTGGACTGGCTGTGCCTGGCTGTGTGAGTTTCCCAGCAAATAGCAGGGTGATTGAAGTCACCCATGAGTACCAAGGAGTTAGCCCTAGAGGCTACCTCCAGTTGTCTGCAGAAGACCTCATCAACATCTTCCTCTTGGTTTGGTGGTCTATAGTAGATGCCTACAACAATTTAATCTCCTTCCCCACATCCCTTAATTCTTACTGCAAGCTTCCAACCTGTTCTGCCTCCCCCCTTGGGTAGAACTCAGCACATTTCAGTTGTTCTTGCACATAGAGAGCAACTCCCCCACCTTGTCTTGCTGGTCAATTCTTCCTGAACAGTACAGAGACATCCATGACAACATTCCAGTCTTTGGAGCTGTCCCACCATGTCTCAGTGATGGCAATGATATCACAGTTATTCAGCTCCTCCTGCTTATTCCCCATGCTCTATGCATTGGTGTATAAGCATTTCAGGGAGGGAGTTAATCTGTTGGTTTCCATTCTTGCAGTCTGACCATTCCCAGCCACTTCCACTGCCACCAACCTAGCAGTAAGCTCTGTGTGTGCTGATTCCTCATTACTTGATCCCCATGGTACATCTCTGTAAGACTTAAAGAGTTCTTGTGTGTCCCCAGCATGCTGAAGGCTTTTGTTAGCCTACCACCCTCATGTGCCATCTCTTGCGTCCTCTCCAGTACACAACTCATTGTTATCTACCTCCCCTGAGGTAGTGGTGGAGCTGACACATGGCCCCACAATTGTCTCAGGCTTGCTTTCACCCTCCACACTTTCCAGCCTAGTTTAAAGCATGATTAATGAGCCCAGCTAACCCCTGCGATATAAACCTTCTTCTGCTTGGAGAGAGGTGAACCCCATCTGCTGCCAGCAGGCCTGGTGTCATGTTGGGGGACCCATGGTCAAAAAAGCCAAAATCCTGCTGGAGGCACCAGTCTCGAAGGCAAGAGTTGAGCAGGTGAGTCCTCCTCATTCTTTCTGGGTTAGTCCCTTCAACAGGGAGGATAGAATACTACCTGTGCACCCTCTCCCTTGGCCAGTTGGCCCCAGGTCCTGAAGTCTCTCTTTATAGCCTTTAATTTTCTTCTGTCTGTCTGCTGTGTCTCCTCTCAATTCTGTCTTTCAGTGAATTTTGGTGAATAATTGGGAGAATACCTGAAATATCTGTGGTGGAAGTGCTGCTCTTGTGGTAGAGTCTGGGATCCTTCTTTAACAGGGCCATCAGTGCTCTTGCAGACCGAAACCCTTTGAAATACCAGAAAAAGTGAACAAGAACTTCCTTATTCACTTCTGAGGCAGCAAACAGTGTTTTTTTCCATTGTAATTCTTCTCTTGACCATCGTTCCCATGCAAGCTAAAGCCCTACCATAAATTTCCCTTGTCCTGTTGTGAGAGTGCTTTTATTATTAATAACTTATTTTGCACACTGGCCTATTACATGGTATTCTGGCAAAGCAAACAACGCATTAGGAGGTTTTTCAGAGAGGATTGTGGTAGAAAAAAATATGCTACCGAACATTTCTTAGTGCACAGTCAGACAGAAAAAGTAGTCCCACATGCCTTGTTTCTTGTGAAACCCAGCTAAACCTGTGGTGCTTCTTGTTGTGCCACCCGTGCATACAGAACCCTCTTATCCTCTATAACTTTAGAAAGTCCCTGCGGAGGCAGAAGGACTCCTCCGCAAAGGTCAGCAACAAGATTTTCCTAGGTATCTGTTCAACAGCAAGCAAGAAAGCCAGGGGTTGGTCTCTACGGTGGCAGAGACAAGCTTCAGTGGTGACACACAAGAGCTGCTATAGCTGGATGTTTGTGGTGCATTATGGTGGGCTAGGCAAAGGGGTACATGTGTGTGCTGTAAAGCAGACCTGTGAGGAGACATTTGAGCTGGCAAGGATGCTGGAAGCAGCCCAAATTGACCTGTATGACATGGTCTGATGCCTCCTAACTTCTGCCCAGAGTAGTGGTGATGAGAGTTTACTTCAGGATCTTGGTAAGGCAACCTGCTGTTTGCATGTACTTGGTGAGAGAACTTGGAAGAGGTTGCCCCTGCTCCCTCTTGTGCTGTCCTCAGAGCTTCCAACTCTGGGAAGATATTTCAGCATGTAATCTGCTCTCCAGCAGCCACTGCTCTGATTCAGATGACGCCTTCTGCACCCCAGAGTTACCACCTTTCCCCAATATCGGAGTCAGTGCAGTATTTTTTTTAACCTTTAAACTTTCCTAGTGGCAGGATTATCACCTACATACCTGGCTGCTTTAGCTCTAACTCATCCTCAAAGCTCAGGGCAGGGTCTTTCCTCCTACTTCTCTGGCACCAGCTTCTACCCAGAAATGCTGGTGGGCAGAGCCTATTTTGACACATTCTGCATGGCTCTACTCAGGGGATACTTGTCCTAGGATTGGGCTCATGCTTGCCTTGTGGGAGGGAGAGAGCAGCATGCTATCCAATCCAGGAGCTTCATGCATGTGGAAGGTAACTTCATCCCAGCAAATCAAAAGTGCTCTTCTCCAAGCTGTAATCATCAATCCTCTCTCCTCCATCTCTTGTCATACTTTCCTCCCTCCTTATGTACTTCAAGGAGAGCTGTTTGAGTTGCACAGGCCTGCTAGAAATCATTCTCCTGATTGTGTGTTCCTGATTTAAATACTGGCATACTCTAATTAACTTCCCGATCCACTTCTCAGAATCACAGAATTGCAGAATTAACCAGGCTGGAAAAGACCTCTGAGATCATCTCCTTCAGTTTCTCTCCAATTAGCCTCTAATTATCTCAGTTGTAATCACCCAGTGTGATAAAGTTAAAGCAATAATGATTATTTTTCATAGTACAATGTTTTCTCTGTGAACATTCTAGCTAATAAAGACAGAATGCCAAGCTGCTTATGGGAAACAGATTTTTACAGGTCCTAAACAAATGCCCTGCATAGTTCATGCACAGATAATAAAAGAACAAAGTAACCCTTCTAAGGAAAATTTGTGTCTTGATTAAAAAAAAATAAAAAAATCTATCTGTATATTTATGTTACAAAAATATGGGCTTTAAAGGCCCAGAACCTGATGTCAGTGCTTGAGGCCAAAATTGGGAGCTTGAGGTGCCTGCTGAGGTTTCTAGACCTCTGTGGCACTGAGAGCTGGGCTGCATCTCAAACCATGAAGCTATTCTGCCATGCACAAGTGAGTGAGCAGTTTAGCACCTCTCCATGCAATGTTGTGTTTTGCCCTGGAGAGCTCAGTCTAGGAGGCATTTTAAATCTGCATATCGTGTTGTGTGTTCGTAAGAACATTTTGCTTTCAGGAAGGAAACCAATATGACTCAAAGCCAAGAAGCTGTAGGCACAGGCGAAAGGGGGTGTTGGGGCACAGTGCAGACCTGGAGGCCTCTTCTGAAGGTGTGACACATCACATAAAATCACATTGAATTGAAGTAGGGGTGGTGTCACTGTTGCATAGGGCATACAGCTGGGAAATTACGTCTCTGTGTGTGTGTGTGTGTGTGTGTGTGAAGACAATTCAGGGTTGCAGTCTATGCATGAAGGAGAGCTTATGCACTTTACATGAAGGCAACCATTTGCTAGGACAGGTAAGCAGAACACAGATTAGCCTCCAGACTTCTTTCTTTTCCCTGACCTCAGCCATTATGGTGAGTGTTTGTGCCTCCTTTCTTTTTCTTGAAGAGCCTTTAACTTACTTTTAAAAAGTTAACATTAAAATTTAATTTGGTTGGGTTTTTTGACCTATTGAACTGTAAATCTGTGTCAGATGGAGGAACTGTGTCTGCTGCCCAAACTCCATGTATGCTGAGAAAACATCAGCAATGTGATTTTGAAAAATAATTTGGGATGTCCAGCAATCAAATAGCAGTGTGCTGGTTTGAGCTAATAGGAGGATTTGAATGAGAAATTAAGACTATAGGCTGAGAAAGGAAAACAGTGATGATGCTACTTCACTCATAGCTTTACTGAAACATAGATAAGACAGAGCTGCTTGAGCTGCCGCATCTCTCTCTGCTTCCTTAGCTGGATCTGAATAATTTCACTAACTTCTTTCCTGCTTCTAATCCCCCTGGCCGATCTACCTTCACTTACCTGGTGCATGAGACAGATGGTGAGATAAGATTGGGAAGGGGGGAAGGTAGTATGGTGGTTAGAACCCCCTCTTAGGGACTCTGATCTCTGGGAGGGGTGTGGTGTTTCTGTATTAGCTTTTTAATGTAGATATCTGTAGATATCTGTTATATATTGTAAATATCTGTTTGTATATTGTGCTAAGCTGTAAATATAAAGCTTCATTCCTTAACTTCCAGACGTCTGAGTCTAGCCTGGGTTATTTCAAAGTGTGTGGGGAGGCAGGTACCTGCCGAACCATCACAAGCAGCTAGCATGTAGACTCTCTTCTTACCTTGGACAGTCTCTTTCTGTACCTGAAGCACTTTGTTCCTTCTAAGGTTTTCATAACTGTATGCAAAAAGAGACTTATGGTCATGTGTGAAGTTTAGTTAATATTTGCCTGGTGTTGCACGATCTACAGTGCTGTGTCCTCTTGCTGTAATAATGCAGGGAGTTTTTCGATAATTCTGTTATTAGAGCTGACTGCTGGGATTACTTAAATGTGTGCAGAAGCTTTGGGCTAGGCACATGCAATGTATTTGTTGTCATATCACTGCCCTCTCTGACTGCAGTGAGCTGTGAAAGCTGGGGTGAAAGGGCTGCCAGGGGCAAATGTTTTCATACATGCAGAAGATACTTGTATAAATCTTTGAAAGAGCAAAGAGGAGTGGAAGTTGGTTTTGTTAGGTACCTACTTGGTGGTGTAAGTACTATACAGAGCAAAATAAGGAAAAGAGGCCTTGAAAGTTGGGGTCTATACTAGGTAATTACTGGTGTAATTTATATACATCACTATTTTGCCAGCCCCATGATTATTTAAACCAGAAGGCACATTTTTATCTTGTTTACTGTCCTCAATTTTACAAGTAACTACGGGATATCTAACCAAATTACAGTCACTGCTACTTTAATGTTAAAAATCAGTGATTAGAACAGATTTGCTCCAAGCATTTTTAAAAACAGAAGAATGTATCCTCCTGATCTCTTTTGTTCTAATCAAGAGAAAGTCTTTCCAGTTCATCATGAAGGCGGAAGAATGGACACCACAAATGAACAACACAGAGCAGGGAAAGCATTTCTCACTTTTTGGCACACGGTGATATCAGACAGTATTAGAGCTTTGTGTCAAACATTTAAGAAAGAAACGGCCGCTATAATAAACGTGCTATTAGTTCTATACTAAAATAGCTAATTAGGTCTTCAGTTCAATGTCAAAAAAACAAATACAATGCTGCAGTGTGACACTTTGTATTACCCAGTCATTTTCTGCTTTTGAGCAAAATTGTTCTGTGTGCCAAAGGCACAAACATTAATTGAGTGCAGAACCTGTTTATAAATCCAGTGTGGCTCATGGTTTGATGGATGCCACTGCTGTTCATTCTCACCTTGCTGCTGTCCATAATTAAGCTTCTGCAGCTTGAAATTCTCCATGAAATGAAGGACGGACTCTGTTTCAGCAGGGCTGCTCTGGCTTAAATTGAAGTAGCCAAAGTCCTGCTGCATCTTAAACTCCTAATCTGCCTATGTGGGCAATTAGGGAATGAGCCAGAAGACTCACGGCATTGGTCTTCTACATAAATAACATCGCGGGCAAGAGGAGGATGTAAGGTTGTTGTGAATTAACATAGATTATTACTTATGACAAATTTGCTACAAGCTTCCGTGCTTCCTAGATGAAACATAGTGTTCCACCAAACAGGAGTCAGGTTGCCAGGTACAGTTACCTTCACAGATGTGGGCTTCACGTGTGAATCTGCATTTCTGCCCCCTATTGTGCTTATTGGAATCAGATGGACCCTCTCTGTTGATCTCAGCTTGGTGTTGATGTAGAGAGATGGAGTGCCTCCTCCATGCTACATGCTTTCAGTGCTCTCCTTGTGCTGCCTTTGTGCTTGCTGGACCTGCCTGGTAGGTGCTTTAACTTGCTAAAATGTCTAAAATATAAGCAAAAGAGAAAACCCAAACCAACCCAAAGTAGAAATCTTGCCTTGGCTTCTGCTTTCTGGTGAGTCCATAGTAGTGGAAGGAAGGAGCCATGAGGCAGTCTGGGACAGGAGCAAGAATGGGGCTGGTACAGCAGCAGAGAAATCTGTGTGGCGGAGTGCATCAGTTCTGCCTTGGTCAGTGAGCTGCCAAACTGCCTGGGCTGTGTGTGAAACCACAGCTGAATTCCTCGTGTCAATGTCTTTATTTTTGGTTATTGTTTGAAGAGATCTCTTTATATCCCATTTCCAATCAAAACATCATGTACTCCCTAGAATCTAAGCCCCAATATGAACATTTTTCACTACAGGGACTGAAGTCAACCTGTCGTATAACACAGATGAATACCTTTGTAAAGCATACCCTTAATCAAAGTTACACTCCATTTATTTTTTAATTTTCCAATTTCCATTTAAATGGTTGTTTCATTGCTGTGAGAAGCATTAAGAGGTATTAATGTTTTTCTTCTAGTGGGTCTTTTAAAACTGAACTTCTCTTGTTATTAATGCCCCAGTAGTAAGTATTTTCACTTACCTGCCCTGTACTCATAGCATGGGTCCAAGATTACCTGTGAAAGGTTTTAGTTCCTTCATGCAGAAATTTATCCATTGTTATTTTAACTATTTTAATGGTATCATTGTAAAGCACTGTCTCTTTCCCACTATATTGTGTATTAAGGCAGGTAAATGATTTTTCTTCTATTACATGTTTTTCATCAACCTGTGATTAATTCAATACTGACTTCCGAAAGCATCAACAAAATCATAGACACATCTAGGTTTTAACTCTTTTTTTTAACCCAGCCACTGGAAAAAAAGTTAAACAAAGGTGCAAAATATAGGCAGGTCAAAAAAGGCCAATTTCAACATGAGCAGAAATGAGGAAAAACTACCTATTCTAAGACGATATGCTATCAATGCTAACAGGCCATTTATTTCTACACAGGTGCTGGTTTTGGTCTAAAAGACCAAAAAAAGAGACCAAAAAAGGCCACTTTCCTGCTCTAAAGTCTTCCTGTGAACTTTCAACCAAAGTAAGAAAATCACTGCTGGGATACTCTTTCTGTTTCAGTGTTTCTTCTAGCACTGAATCACCATCTCAAATAATAGTGAATCCCCAGAATTATGAGATAATTGTTTTGAAACTTGATAAGAAATGTTTGGTGGGTTTTTTTTTTTTTCTTTTTTTTTTTTTCCCCCAGAGCAAACATTTGTGGGAAAAGCTGGGCCTTTCCAACTTTACCTCCTGAAAATGTCAGCAATAGTTTGTTCTAAAATGGTTATTGAAACATATTCCAAGCATGTTATCAAAATGTTATGTCTAAAAATATCAACCACTTTTGATAAAAGATTCTTTCAAAGCATGACTTGGAAAACACCCTGTGTTGGTTTGAGCTGATTGGAGAATTTGAGTGGGAAATTAGACTATTGCCTGAGAGAGAGTTAAACATACCGTGTCACTTCACCCAGTTTTACAGAGACAGAGAAAAAAAAAGTTTTTTTAGAATGTTCCCAAAACATCCAGATAAGCCAGTGTGCTTGCGCAGTTCAGTCGGCTCTGGGTCCGGGCAGGCTTCACCAGCTTCTTTCCTTTGTCTCTCTGCCTTTGAATTTGATTTGAGTAAAATCACTAAAACCATTCATTTCTTCCTGCCACTAATCTTTCTGACCGATCTTCAGCTTATCTGCAGCATCATCAAGTGGTGAGATAAAGCTGGGGGAAGGAGGGAAAGGTGGTAGGGGGGGTTTGGTTTCCCTCTCTTGGGGATTTTGGTCTCCAGGAGGGGTGTGGTGTCTGTATTCCCTTTTTACTGTATATTTCTGTAAATATCTGTTATATCTTGTAAATATTTGCTTGTATATTCGCATTGCTGTAAATATAAAGCTTCATTTATTAACTTCCAGTGTGTTTATTTGAGTTTTAGCCGGGGTTCTAAAAGGTGGGGGGGCAGGTCACTGCAAACCCACTACACACCCAAACCTCAAACTTGAGAAAACAGGAAAGAAATTAACATTCCAAATAAAGCTTTCTTTAAAAAATAAATTAATCATAATCACCTATCAGCTCATCAGTCTACTCAACAAGACAGGCAAAAAGATTCTCTCTGGAAAAAGATTCACCTGAGCTGTTTCTCTAGATTCATTCGTTCCCTCTCAATATCATCTGGTTTTGAAAGCAGGTCTGCCCACTTCTGCTCTTCTTGCATATTTGGATCTCCCAGCAAGTTTTCCCAAGCTGCTCATTGTCTGTATCTGCAGTTTCTAGGCATGGTTGTGTCAAGTTCCTCATCATATTTATGCCTTTTTTTTTTTTTTTTTTTTTTTTCCTTCTGGTAAGCCAAATATAAATCATTCAGAGTAATTTTATACACAGCTAGGTGCATTTTTTACAAAAGCTTTTATCAGGTTCCCATGACAGATCACTCAGGAAGCATTTTTGCTATTGTTGGTTTTGTTTGTTTGTTACTTTGGATTTTGTTTGATTGGTTGTTTTTGTTGTTTGGGGTTTTTGCTTTCTTTGTTTGTTTGTTTTCTCCTTTTCCTGTGTTTTCCCTCTACCAACACTGGGGAAAATATTTACTGGTAGCATAGCTGAGTGTTTCTTACAAGTTGTTTAGAAAATAAAATGTAACATACACCACACACACACCTTCCCTCCCCGCTCTGCCCCTGGCATTTCCTAGTATTGAGTCCCAGGAGCCAAAACCTGGGTGCACAGCCACATGCAGGAAACTATTGCTGCATCATTTCCAATACATGAGAGCCTATGCAGTGTTAAGAAATGCAGAGAGTTAGTGTATTTTGGAAAGCCGTGAAGAAAGTAAGCAGCATTCATATGCAAGTATAGGACAATGGCATTTTTTGTAAAGAAAATAGTTCATGTTTGCCTAAACCCTTCCAAGGTATTGCATAGTTCAGTATTAAAACATCAATGATTTACATTTTCTGCTCTGTATCATTTTGGATTCCTGGCTTAGGAAAGGAAGCTAAAGATAGATAAATGCTGGGTGTGCCCAAACAGTGTGCATTCAGCTTCTAATAGCTTAATGACCATTTTCTGCTCTCTCATTTATCATCATTTTATGTGTCTGTTAACAAGAAACTGCTTAACAGAATCTCGTGGTTTACTACCAGGTTTGTGAGAAGGAAAAGGATGGGACAGAGAGGAATAATTTTATGCAGAGAGGACTAAATTTAATTCCTGGCTGTCATCGTTGTAATTAGCAATGGGTCTGTTTGATGTCTCAGTTCAGAGTGTGAATAGTGCCACTTTGTGTCTGTCACAGTGATTAAAGTCTCTTTTGGTAATAAATCAGTGACATATACAGTGTCATGTACCAGTTCTATAGATTACACAGTGCAAGAACAGTTATGTGATGTATAACCACTTACATCAATGGTGAGGTCCTCTGTTTGGATTGCTGGAAAAGCAGACTTGTGACACATTAGGGATGACTGCTGGATGAGAATATTCAAGGGAACTGGATAGAAATGATAGTCCTATGATATCCATTGAATGTCATAATAGTTGCTTAACTTATGTTCCCTACTCATTTTGGATTGTTCTTTTCATCACAGAAAACAGCTTCTCTGCACATTCCACAAGGCATCAGAAATGTAGGAACAATAAAATCATAGCTAAGTGCAGCATTTTCATCATGTAATATTTCTGATCCTTTCCTGGAACTGGTAGGAGAAATGGGGTATATCCCACTGAATCGAAAATGTGGTTGCACTCATATTACATGCACAATGGCTATGAAAGACAGAGCTTAAAGCAAATCAGTAAATTCATATTAATTCATATTTTAGTGAGCTTTTGACAGGCCCTAAGATGAAGGCTGTGGCTTTGAGGAATTTGATATCGATGTTTTTATGTTGCTTTTAAATAATTCCAAGACTCCCAGCTTCCATTTGTTAAATTACAGAAACCTTTCTCAGAAGTATTTTCTTCTGGCACACAAGCTAAAAGCAGATAGCAGATGAAAGAGGGCATTATCCATTTTTTTCCTAACGGAGGTTATTTCTTCAGCTTACCTTGTCTTGAAGAAACGTTTAACTCAAGACTGTTTGTGTTTGTGGAGCAGAGCAATCATAATTTTTGTAGTAGATGTTAAGTAGATCAGTATAGAGTTAAACACACAATTAAAAAGTGCAAAATCTAATAGGTAATTTTCTGATAGATGAGACAAGATACTTTACACCAGTGAGCTTCACCTGACCAGACTTTCATGGTGTGAGTTTCAATTTGAGAAATGTAGCACTCTGAAACAACTGGCAAGTGATAGATATTCCTTGCAGTAAGAAGAACCAAAGAATTATCATTTAGAAGGCATTGGCATCACATTTTTTCTCTTTTGGCATGACCTGTAATTACAGTAACTTAAGGTTCTGGCAAGACCTTCACACCCTGACACTGAATATAGTTCCATGCTCTGCTAATGAAAATCAATGTTCATGGAGTGACATGGTTAGAATTATGGAGTTAGTAGCAGTGAAGATTTATGCTTCATACACAAATAGCTGTAGGCCTCAGCTCTTACTTATTTCAGTGTGTAGATGGCAACCATTCTCTGTTTTCAGAAATTAGGAAGGGATTGGCTAGTCAAGATCTCACAATCTCTCCATAGGAATGTCAAGTACAGATTTTGATTCATGAGAGTCCTAGTACAGTAACCACTGCAGAACACTGTTTCTTGTTGAATTTAGAGAATGAGTGTGCGTGATTTTTAGGTTTTTCCTCACTCAGTAATAGTTGCAGAACTTTCTCTGCACATCTGAACTCGAAATATGTAAAGGGGTGCAGATTTGGACTAGTAAAGTTCTGTAACTGTTTCTGTTTTCATATAAGGGAAGCATGCATAGATTTCTGTGTTACTGCAGTAGATTTCTGTGTTACTGCTATGTACTCATATACAGTTTTCCTCAGAAATGACAGTTTGAATTTCTCTACACTCTTTCTTAGACTTTGGCATGCATGGTTTCACAAAATTGTACCTAGATGACAGACTGAAGGACAAGGTTTTAGTCTGCTTTTACAGTATTCTTACTGGAGCCTGGAGATGATGGTGCTGCTGGAGCAGCACTGTTTCAGGAGCAGAATTATGTTTGTTGTGTTTTGTTATTTTTTCTCCTTCTGTGAACCACAGACATGGTAATTGTAAGGTATGTATCTCTGTTTGAAGCAGTTTCCTTTTAATTTCTTTGTTTGGTGGTAGTGATGCTGTGGACAATTTCACTGATACGTAGTCCACTGCATAGTGCATACTTAGAAAGGATTGAAATAAACTTCTGAAGTTAGCTGTTGTGTGTTCAAAGATCCTGTTCTATCTGTTGCTGCTCAGAAGTACTGAATTGGCAGACTGGATGCACATTTTTATTTTTCTAAGAGTGGTAATATTTGGCCTATCTTTGCAAATTACTTTGAGAAACCCCACGCTTTAAAGTCTAACGTGCTTCTTTGACTTAAATCTTTGGTGAATCTGGTCACTATGGCTTAGTCTCAGTGTCAGTTTTCATCAGGCTGAGGTGAAGTGTGATTGTTCTGTACAGCCTATAATGAATCAAAGGAGCTCATGTGGTTACTTTTGTCTATTATTTCACTAGTTTCATGACTAAAAATTCACCAATGAGACATGTAGAAAATCTTGTTCTCTGTGAAACAGTTCAGCATATTAATGACTTGTCTTCTCACCCAATCTTATATAGTCCCCATTTATCAACTAGTCTGTTTTGAACATAACATTCATGATGTAGATTAGGAAATCTATTCAACATGTGCTACAGCAGTGCTCAGTTTCAGAAGGTGGGAATATTGAGAATGCTTTCAGGTTCAGTGTTTAAGAAGAGAAGCAGCCACCATGTAGAGGTTTAAGGGATGAAATGTTTTATTTTGTGAATTCAGTAAATGACTATAGAGCTTCCAGACAACTCTCTCAGCTTCCATCATGCATATTTATAACTTTCTAATTTTTTTTTCTTATGCTGAATTTGAATGGTAAATTCACCTAAAAGGCAAAGTGGGAAAGTGGAAGTGGGACTCAGATGTGTTTACTCTGTGACCCAGAGGATGGTCTCTCAGTGTAAGGACATAACAGCATAAAGTCTTTATTTCTGTTCCTGCTCCTTCATTGCAACACAGACTCATTCCTGGACATTAACATTCTTTCCTTGCTCTGTTCAGTGCTGTGGCTAATAACTGTTTATGGAACAAATCCAACAGACTGAATCTTCTGCTTGACCGCTGGTTGCCTTAAAATGGGAGACATATTCGCAAGCTGATGATACTGCTTTTGTGCTAGTAAATATAGCTAGCCACAAAGTTTTATAGCCTGGTCAGGAACAGTTTAAAAATTATTCTGGCAGATCTCTGGGTACCATTAGGAACTAACTTAACTAATTTTCCTGTTTTCAGACCATTTAGTTTTAGCTCTATCATGTGACATTTATTAATTTGCACATAGATAGAATAAGAAGAAAACCAGAATAATGAGAACAGAGTACAAAAATACATGTTTTTCTGTTTATATGTTTTCATTTCTATTATGGTAATGAAATGCTTAATAATGTATTCTGGAGCTGGTGAAATATATCTTGAGATGGTAGAATTAGCACATATTTTGGGAAACTCTGATGACAATAAAATGACAAGGTAGCAAATTGACAATATCACCTGCATGCTAAATGCAGCTAAAATAATATAACTTGTGAGATAATATAGGATAATGTGTGAGAGTAAATAAAGAGGTGTTGGATGGGTGGAGAAATGTTTTACATTAAATTCAAGATATAGCTTAAAAAACATAAGAGTTCTGACTGTATGGAAAGTGAGATCTAAGGCTGCCTCTCTATACTTAATATGCCTTGGTGCCTTTCCAGTAAATATTTTATTATGTGAGCTCTTCCAGTGATTTTGTAACATGAGCAGCATTTTGGACCTCCGTAGGGGTTTGACAGTGATTTTTTTCCTGTAGACTGTCAAGCAAAGACAAAAGTCTGGAAAATTGGGAGAGAGAAAATCTCCAGTTATGGGCTGTTAGAGGCAAATAACCTTTCTGTGCTGCCTGCCACCTCATATTAAGGAAAGACTAAAAATGTTTTGTTTAAACATTTAGACAATGGTTAGAATTTGGGCAGAAGATCTTCACTTTGAGTCCCCAGAGAATGCTGTAGTTGCAGAAAAAGTTGCTTCCACTTGTTCTGCACAGGCGGACAAACCTGCAGTCAAAACTCCGTTCTCTTGATACAAATCAAAAGCTGGTAAAAGAGGAAGATGGCCTCAGGTTGTCTTCACTGTAGGCTGGTACCCCAATGTGACATGGTACCATGAAAAATGTGCTTTCCTTCTCCTATGAGACAAAGCTTTAAGAGATGGTATAAGGTAAAATGGATGTCTAGCTGGTAAGGGGATTAGAACCTGAGGATTTCAGTCTCAGCACTTGCACACCTCTCCTTCCTCGAGTATCTGAGCCTCCTGCACTTCCCAACAAACTGATTTTATAGCTACCCGTTTCACAAATAGGAATGTGTTGCAGAGTTGGAAGCAGATTCTTCCTCACACAAGGATCACAATAGATACAGATGTCCTGCATATAGCCAAAAGTTACTGATTTAATCAGCATTTCCTTTAGGTCAGCATTTTGTGACCAATTTTCCCAATGAATAATAATTTTTTTTTTAAATCCAATTCCTTTAGCCCAATAAAGAGTAAATGGTATAAAACCAATGTTTCTGGCAGCTCTGGCTGTTGCGTGGAAATCAGAGTCACTATCTCTAGTTTACTGAGATAACAGTTTATCCTGTTAGCTATACTCTGAAAACTTTTTTACTCTTGTTTTTGTTTTGTTTTCTCTTCTCTTTTTCCACTAAAGTTCAAACAAAATATCTATATACTTACCACCAATAGCTCCCAAGACTTTGGGAAAATTATCAAGGTTGTAAAACCTACAGTGTGTGTGGTTTGCTGTTGCAGCTGCACTTTAAAGGAAAAGTAATATATTCACTTGTCCTCCTTAGAAAAGCATCTATAAATTAACACTCTTTGAAAAGTTCCTGATGCCTAGCACAGTTTTCATGTTACAGGCAAAAGGCGGTCCCTCATTTTTAACACTTCAATCAATTTAAAATGTCTTCAGGGTCTCTGCTGCAGACCTTTTCATTGTAACCTTTTTTGACTTCAGCGCTTTCTTCCAAATAGCTGAGAAATAGGGTGTCTTGGAAGTGCAGTCCCTGCAGTGACTCAGTGCCTTTTAGACTAGCTGTCCATACAGCAAGGGTGAGCATGACCATGACTGGAGGTACTGCCTCCTTCACAGCTTCTCTGTGAGCTGTGAGACTGAAGATTATCTTTTGCTTTCAGCATCAACGGGATGACCTCCATCAGAGTGCCTTAGGAGGTTCTTGCCTTCACTATGAAAGCCTGCTGATACTTCTGTTTTCATCCACTCAAAGTGCTGGAATACTTGTTTATCTATCACCCTTGAGGTGCGTGTCATTAAGGACATAGTTAGTAAAGGGCATTTTTAAAAAAATGCAGTGCATTGTGGCTCCTTGAAGTACTAAGAATGAAAAGAAACTTCAAGCAAATGACAAGGATTTGAGTTAACTCTGTTACTAAGGAGTTTTCCTTAAATTCTCTCTTTTCACGATATCTGAGTCAAAATAATATTGACTCTAACTCTTCAAATTTCTTAGGTTTTGTGTGTCAGCACTAAGATGGAGAAGTTACAGTCCTCAGAGATGCACTAGTGAGCTGAGGCAGATACTAGAGTTACTTTTGTCCTTCTGTGCCCTTTGTTAATCTGCATGTGCAAATTAAACTGAAATTAAACTCTTAATTTATCATCATGTTGTGGTGACAGCAGGCAGGATCAGAACACTTTACAAACACATAATGCTACATTACCATCAGAAACAGATTCTTCCCCAGAGAAGAGAGATTTTAAAGAATGCAGGAAGATACCACAGGGCTGTAATCCCTCTTGCTGCACAGAAAGCAACTGATTGTTGTTGAAACACTCAAGAGGAGGGGGAGGTCAGTGCAATAATCTGCAGAACATATGTAGGATATGGCTTTTCCACTGTCAAGAGTGGAGATGAGAAACTTGAAATAAACAACATTAAGGGACCAAAAAAGAAGAAGGGAAAAAAAAAAAAAATCCATGGCAAGAAAGAAAAGATACTGTATGATAATAGTTCAATGTGACTGTCCAGAGAAGTACACTGCTCCAAGGAGCATCCCTCTGGATGCAGATAGTCACAGAATCATAGAATCACAAAATGCTAGAAGTTGGAAGTGACTTCTGAGATCAAGTCCAACACCCCTGCCTAAGCAGGATCACCTAGGGTAGTCCGCACAGGAATACGTCCAGGTGGGTTTTGAAAGTCTTCAGAGAAGCAGACTCCACAACCTCTCTGGGCAGCCTGTTCCACTGCTCTCTCACCCTCACCATAAAGAAGTGTCTCCTCATGTGGAATGTCCTGTGTTCTAGCTTATAGCCATTGTTCCTTACCCTATCACTGGACACCACTAAAAAGAGGCTGGCACCTTCATTTTGACACCCACCCCTCAGATATTTGTAGATGTTGATAAGATCCCCTCTCACCCTTCTGAAAATGAAGGAGATATATTCAAGTCTCTGCTACAGAGAGCTGCAAACTGCCCACGTCCCCGTGCTGTCTTGTCATTTTCTGTTTTTCCAGGAGACTGATCCATCTCCTTCTCCTTTCATTGGATACGAGCAGGTATCCCAGGATTTGTGAGATCCAGCTTAAGGGATTTGCAGAACTGGATGCTACACTCTTTGCTGGCTCCCTCCACATGCTTCCTGGCTCCCTGACTGTTTGGCTCTACAAGTGCTTTAGGATGCTCCCACCATCAAAAGCTGTGTCACTCTCCTCTGGGGCATCAGAGATGTGGTAAGCTCCCTAACATTGCCTCAGTAGGTATGTCTCTTCTATGTTACTTTCTGGTGAGAGTTGAGCTGTCCCCATGCTCACCCCAGCAGGTAGGAGCTGTGACATGTGGGGCCCTCACCACATCATCCTGTCTTGCTGACAACCCCATAAGTTGTGGTCCCAAGCCTTGCCAATGTGTTGCCCTGTGCCACATACCTGCTGGTGGCATTAGTCTCCAAGAGGTGACCACCTATCCTATCAGCTCCACTGCTGTGCTGTCATCCCCTGCGCAGAACAACCTCATACAGACTTCCACAGGGCTGTGCCTTCTTTCAGTTAAAGTGGCAAAAGTGGTGAAAAAAGGCTTTTCCCTTAAACGCTATTGCATTTGAGTGGGTTGTCTTCCCATGAAGGAGGCAGGAATGAGATTTCAAAGCCTTTGCAAATATGACATTTTTTAAGGTTGTAGGCTTGATGAAGGCCTTAGACACCCCTTTTAAACTCTTAAATTCCCAATCTTTGAGAGCACATAAGTGATTTAAGACCCAATGTCTGAGAGCTTTGGCAGGAGAAAGTTCCAGAGCTCCTAAGTCACTTATCTTTTATATTTAATCTCTTATATTTACTCCCTCAGGATCTTTTCAATATGTTATCATCACTTCTGTGTTCAACTTTGGATGACAAAACCTTCCAAAATGTTTGGATTCCCACAGAGGCTATGTAAGACTAGTTTATTTATTCAGCCCTGCTTTGCTTCATCAAAGAAATCCCAACTGAGAGAAGTCAGAAGGCTCCATTCGTTATGTTTTGCCCAGCCTGAGAGCTGCTCCTGTCTGCAGTAGTGATGCTCTGCAGGGAAATGCAAACTTTCCAAGCCTTATTTACCTCAACTCAGCATGTGATGTAGTGCATTGATAGATGCATGGGTCTGACATGCTTTGAGGCCCAGTCAAGGGTGATGTATTGTCCGGCAGAAGTAGGACACGTGCCCTCCCTGCATGGCATGTTTTTTGTGTGCCAGATCAGTGCTCTAGCAGGCTCCCTTACCAAGACATGTTCTGGGGTGCCACTCCTTGGGAACCACATCCTTCACACACCCACAGCTCCTTCCTGTGTGGGAGAAAGGCAAGAGCAGAGCCTGCAACCATGCCAAAGCCTCTTCTGTACTGAGGAGCCAAGCAAGTTACATTTTATCCACAGGGACCCATGAGTTTGTGGCTGGCTGTTGGTTCACTGTGCCACTGCACATCTAGATGGGATCCCCAGACTTGCCCTAGGAAAACCAAAATTCAGGTGGCTGGAAAAGCTGAGCCCACAGGCTTACACTGTGCCACTCACCCATCAAAAAAACCTACCCAATATCCCTTTAAAACTGATATTTCAGACGTCTGTAAAGAAGCTGATAAGGAAATTCGGATTAGGTGTTGTCATGGTGTGTGTTTGATACCATGATAATGTCGTGCCAGCAAAATTAAAGTGATGGATGGAGCGAGGTATTGTGGGGCTTGAGGTTGAGATTGTAACATGAGAGGCTCATTCCTCTTGATGCTTCACGTGTCTGGGTTTGGGCTGTTGGACTTTTCTGCTGGGTTTGCTGCAGGTTGAGGGATCATTTTATTGCTAGCTTCTGCTGCTACTTCTGCTTTTGCTGTGCTTTTCTGTGAAACGGCTAAGGTAAAATTTGACATTGTATTATTTCCAGTAAAGTCCTTATCTTAACCCAGGGCTTTTGGCATTACTCTGCCTCCTGATCCTTGTGTGAGAGGTTTGCTTCTGAGGGCAGACTGTGTTAAATCAGTACAGGAGGATTGTTTTGTTTGGAGGTTTTCCAGAAGGACCGAGGAACTTTGCATGGGTGCAGATTGAGGACTTTGGGTTCTCTGTTAAGATCCAATCTCAGCTTAGGAATTTTGATCGTGCAGTGCTGGGGGGAGGACAGACATATGGGGTTAGGTGCTGCAGCTGGGTGCCATTTCCTTGCACAGTGCTGCCAGTTGGAAAGCAAGGAGCAGAGAGAAAGCTAAGCCTGAAACCACTCTGAAAAGGAACATTTCTGCAAATTCACCTGCAAGGGCTTCATTTGAG
Organism: Psilopogon haemacephalus; assembly: GCA_013396835.1. Classification (NCBI taxonomy): domain Eukaryota; kingdom Metazoa; phylum Chordata; class Aves; order Piciformes; family Megalaimidae; genus Psilopogon; species Psilopogon haemacephalus. Next base: position 99,793 of record VWZI01000935.1, on the reverse strand, counting down.
AAATAAATATTTTTCCCTTCAGAGACTTTAAAAGAGTGGGCCTTCTTATAAGAAATCCTGCTGAGCAGAGCGCAAAGCACTCAGTGAAAATAAGAAAGAAAGGAATGAAAGTGTTAGCAGAGCCTTGATTATTGGTGACGGAGGGGCATTAGCCAAGTTATAATGGATTGTCAAACTAGGTTTGTGTTTGTATAACCTCCCAAGTTCCTTGCACTGAGTCAACATCTAGCCATCTGTGATGGGAGAGTAGGGAATAACTTTTTGTTAAAAAAAAAAAAAAAAAAAAAGGTAAAACCAGTTAAATTTATGTTTCTATTCTAATGGAAGAAATGTTTAAAAGGAAAGCATACCTTTCAGAGCGAAGCATTTGTTTTTGTTCTTTACAAGTGCTTGCTTCAGTTCATATTTGTTACATGGCTTGTAGTTCTTAAATCATGGAGATTTCTCCAGCTAACATAAAAATAGGTGTGACTGGAAAATTTGTAGCAGGAAAATAAAACTGCCTTCACTCACTTGGACTTCGTTTGACTTGCTGAGATATTTGTAAACCCTGACTGACTTAAAAGCACATTTCTTTAGGAAAGAAGCGTGGTTAAAAGAGAAATTTGCCACAAAGACTCCTAGAAGCTGCAGCAATAAACCCATGAATAGTATGTCAAGCTAAGGACACAGGCATTTGCAGGTAGTGCTGTTATTAATATGAGAAACACAAAATGGTTGAATATGAAACTAAGAACAGCTTGGAAAATAAAGAGGTAATTTTTTTAAATAGCAAATGGAATTTCATTTTCCAGCCTCTTCCTTGTGCATACAAATTCAGTCATTTATAATGGCTTTGATAGGCAAGCATGTGATGGTGATCTCTTGTCAGTGTACTTGTGTATAAAAATAATTGTGCTGTGGTTTATACTACACTGGGACCTGTACTGTTCAAAATGAATGCGTAGACATCAGCTGGCTTGCAATGGCTTTGAGTTGGGCCCTAAATATGCTAATGAAAAGAGAGATGATACATCTGAAAGCAACTTCTGTGGCATTGTCCTCTACTGCTCCACAAGGGAGCATGAAGCAGCACAGTTAGTTTCACATGCAAGGACACTGAAAAGAGTACAAAAGCAAGAGGAGGAGGCAGGCAGAAACATCAGGATGAAGATTTGGTGTTAGCCCTGACATCTTATTGAGGCTTTTTGAGGGCCAGGAGTCACTGTGGACAACTCTATGACACAGCTGAGAGGAAATTTCTGCTAAAGATACATCTACTAGTCTCTGCGGATAGTGACTTCTTGTGCCTGTTGATTGTGTACAGTTAGCCAAAAACACATTTCCTTTGGAGTCATTACGCTACTGGATCCATGTAATTTTGAACAGAAAATCCCACTGGTGACAGAATCCAAATGTTTTGTTTTCCTATCATGTATGTGGGCTGATTCACTAACTTGAAAAATTCAGTACATCATAATCAGTTTCCGGGTCATTAAAGAAACTTGGCAGACTTTTGCTGTACTTTGTGATTTTTCTCTTTCAAGTCAAACCAAAGCAGGAGCCTTGACTTTGATTACTGTGATTTATTTCTTCTGGTTTTAGAGGTTGTCTTATTTTGGTTACACAAAGGAAAAAGAAGACTCTGATCAAACACTGCACTCCTAATACAACAACAGAAAAGAATGAAAAGGAAACATTTGAAGATGAGGTATGTTAGCCATTTAACTCACATTCAGATAAAACTGCTTCATAAGAAATAGATCCTATAGAATTCTGATCTGTTAATAAAAAATGCTTATTCAGTAAGGGTTAACTTTCTCCTGTGCACAAGGATCTGATCCATTTAAATTTCCATTGAGCACACAATGAAGTGTTATGCAGTCTTACTCTTGCTCTTGGCACTGGGTGAATTTTTCCCATCACAATATTGACTTAACAGACACGTGCAAAGACTGCCCACCTCACTGTGGCTGTGCCCGTGTGTGAGAAGGCAGAGTCGTAAGGACTCACAACATGGATGGGACAGCTCAAATCTCTCTGCAGCGAGTCTCCTGCAAGAGATTATGTCTGCAGGGACTAAGACCATCCGTTGAGGACAGGGACTTTTGCTGGGTAGGTGCCGTAACCCAAGGGACTTTGTCCTTTCCGATCTCTACGAGGATTTTGGTGATCTGGTATAGGTGATCCTGCTCTGGCAAGGGAAGCTGGACTAGATCATATTTTGAGGTCTCTTCCAGCCCCTGATATTCTGTGATTCTGTGATCTTACAGACCTGGAAACCCTAATGAAATACTTGTGAAATTTAAAGAAAAGTGAGCATCTTTGCATGCTTTAGGTGAGGTTTTAAGTGCATGCAGTTTGGTGCATGCTTTTGGTAGCTGATGGGATGTTATGCTGTAAAATGTTTGAGAGTGGTAACACTCAAGAACAAGCTTGCAGTTCAGAAGTATGGATCATATTGATTCAGGTGTAATACTGAGCCCAGGCCTGTTTTTAAACATGCAGTTGCTGTAACTGAAGATTCATATTTGGTGTTTGCAATGTGAGATGTTGAGTCCTGCCTCTATATATGACATAACACTGGAAAGCAATTACATAAAAATGGGGGTGCATGTGGGCTTCCTGCCACGAAACCCATCAACTGAGAAAAGAAGGGACACATACTTCATATACCAATGCTAGGCTTGTTTTCATTTACCAGAGCTTCTTTGTAAGGCAGTTGTTGTATCGGTGGAAACATAAATTGCACAATAGAAAAGGCTATTATTTTACAGTGACAGATTAACATAAGAGACTTGTTTTAGGTGAGGGTCAAACTTATTGTTTGCCTTTCCTCGGCCTTTTCTCGTCAATGCTAAATCAGCTGGTTCTGAAACTTTATCAGCATATGGACTGGAATGATAACTTGGTTTGGTCTATTTTTTTTTGTGTTAGGAAGTGTTAATGTTTCCAAAACAGAAAGATTTTTCAGAGAATGGTGGAGCAACAGACTGCCTGTCTTTCATGGTGCTTTTTGTAAATGTGTGAACAGATACTTACAGTGGCTGTACTTATATCTACCAGTTGGGATTTTTTTTGCCTATGTGATTGCTGAGCAGGCATGGCAAGTCTTTAAAGATGGTATTAAGGAAAAGTTATAACTTGTCTCTTGGATTGTGAAATCAATAGAGGTATTTATTTTGGTCAAGAGAGAATGGTTGACTGAAAATTAAGATTAAAAGGATTGTTTCTTTCATGAAAGTTTTAGGGGTGATTCCATGTTCATTATTACATTGAATAATCAATATCCGTTTGATTATTCAATATGCTGAATGTAGCCTGCAAACCTATGCAGAAGCTTATTGAGGGTTTAATTCTCTGTAGTAACACTACATGCAAGAAGACAAAGGAAAATGTAAAGGAGTAAAAATGGCATGTGTTTTTAGTCAGAGGGTTTTGTATTTACATCTAAACACCCATCATAACTGGTCACTTTCCTGACAGAATATTTTACTGTAGGACTCATGGACTGCTTACCCTCAGCAATATGAAAATGTTCTAATTGCCCTTAGGCTGTTGTGTTGTGAAAGGTTGTAGTATGACTGTGCCTTCTGCTTTGTGATTTCATAGAATCATAGAATGGTTTGGGTTGGAAGTGACCTCAAAGATCATCTAGTTTCAAGTCCCCACCATAGGCAGGGACACCTCCTACTAGAACAGGTCACTCAAGGCCTCATCCAGCCTGGCCTTGAACACCTCCAGGGAGGGAGCAGCCACAAACCTGCCTAGGCAACCTGTTCCAGTATCTCACCACCCTCACTGTAAAGAAATTCCTCAGTAAGTTTGCAGATGACACCAAGATAGGAGCAGGTGTCGATCTGTTGGAGGGTAGGAGGCACCTGCAGAGTGACCTTGATAGGCTGGATGGGTGGGCAGAGGCCAATGGGATGAGATTTAACAAGGCTAAGTGTAGGGTTCTACACTTTGGCCACCGCAATGCCAGGCATTGCTACAGGCTGGGGACAGAGTGGCTGGAGAGCAGCCAGGCAGAGAGGGACCTGGGGGTACTGGTTGACAAGCAACTGAACATGAACATGCCCAGGTGTCCAAGAGAGCCAATGGCATCCTGGCCTGTATCAGGAATAGTGTGGCCAGCAGGACAAGGGAGGTCATTCTTCCTCTCTACTTGGCATTGGTCAGGCCACACCTTGAGTACTGTGTCCAGTTCTGGGCCTGTCGACTCAGGAGAGATGTTGAGCTACTGAAACGTGTCCAGAGAAGGGCGATGAAGATGGTGAGGGGCCTGGATCACAAGCCCTATGAGGAGAGGATGAGGGAGCTGGGGTTGTTTAGCCTGGAGAAGAGGAGGCTAAGGGTTGACCTCATTGCTGTCTACAACTACCTGAAGGGAGGTTGTTAGCTAGGTGGGCGTCTTCTCCCGGGCAACCAGCAACAGAATGAGGGGACATAGTCTGAAGTTGTGCTGGGAGAGTTATGGGCTGGATATTAGGAGGAAGTTCTTCACAGAGAGTGATTTGCCTCATTGACTAGAGGTACTTGGAATGGGCTGCCCAAGGAGGTGGTGGAGTCACCGTCCCTGAAGGTGTTCAAGAAAAGACTGAATGGGGCACTTAGTGCCATGGTCTAGTTGATTGGATAAGGCTGGGTAATAGGTTGGACTGGATGATCTTGGAAATCTCTTCCAACCTGGCTGATTCTATGATTCTCTGAACATCCAGTTTAGATCTTCCCTCTTCCAGTTTAAATCCATTACCACTGGTCCTGTCAATACAAGACCTTGTAAATAGTCCCTCTCCAACCTTTCTGTAGGCCCTTTCAGATACTGGAAGACTACTATAAGGTCTCCTTGAAGCCTTCTCTTCTCCAGGCTGAAGAGCCCCAACTCTCGTAGCCTGTCCTCACAGCAGAGGTGCTCCAGCCCTCTGATCATCTTCGTGGCTCTCCTCTGGACTCACTCCAACAGTTCCATGTGTTGGGGAATGTACACAGTACTCTAGATGGAGTCTGACAAGAGCATTTCTCCATGGGGCAATCCAAAATAGCTTTTCCAAACAGTACTTGAAAATTTAGAATGCTCCCTTTTAGTTATCACAGTACTTTGAGGTTGCCAGTCATCTGTCTCCTTAGTAAATCTCTGTCCTTCCTCTGTTACTGGTAAATTATCAGTATTTACCTTATAGTAACCTTAACTGTTACATAGGCTTTAGACTTTATCATTAGGTTATGGAGGGAAAAAAAAAAAGGAGGAATGCTTTGGAGAGGGAGCAAAAAGTGAGGAATGGAAAATGCTTTTGATTTTGACATTATCTATGTTATTGTGGCAATATTAACATATTTCAATGGTTTGCTGTACAGTGAAAATGAAGTTTCTCTTAAGTAGGCCAATGTTCTGGAGTTATGGAAAGTCAAAACCTATTAGAAACAGAACTGCTAGCAAGCCTGACAGTAAATTGTACTGATGATGATGAGACATCTAGATTTCCTTCCCTGAACCGAAGTGATAGGCTGTTTTAACCACCAAAGGCTCATCTAATGATTGATTTGTCATAAAATTATCCCTATTTTCAGTTCAGAATGCACCTTGCTGTGAAACAGATTTGTGGGTGGTTAAGTCTCATTGACTAGAGGTACTTAACATCCAGATACATTAGTTCTTCAGTGCTCAGCATCTTTTTCTATACCTGATTTGTAAGCTCCTAGCACTGGGAGCAGAAAAATGAAATCTGTCTTAAGAGACCTAAGTTCCTTATCCAATGAATAAGCAAAAAATCAATGTGTAAGAACGAGTTAAATTGTTGCAAAATCTTGTCCATAAATGCCAGTAATGAAAATGGCAAAGACCTGTGGGCAGGGCTTTTTGGAAATAAAATAACTACATATTTTATAATTCCTGCCTCAATAATTACCCACCATCAATTCAACAGGAAAAAAAAATATTTGGATGTACTCTTGTGTTGTCTGGTGACTTCTTGTAGTTAGGATGCCTCACAACCCTGTTGATGTTTCTGAGTGATGGCTTGAGCTGTACCTCTGCCTGTACTGCAGTCCTGCCTGTCCCCAGAAGAGAGGTATTGGTGAAAGGGGATGTGGTGCACCATTTCCCCCTTTACTCAGCTCTCGTCAGACCCCACCTGGAGTACTGTGTGCAGTTCTGGAGCCCCCAGCACAGGAAGGACATGGAACTGCTGGAGAGAGTCCAGAGGAGGGCCACAAAGATGATCAGAGGGCTGGAGCACCTCTGCTATGAGGACAGGCTGAGAGAGTTGGGGCTTTTCAGCCTGGAGAAGAGAAGGCTTCGGGGAGACCTTATAGCAGCCTACCAGTATCTGAGGGGGGCCTGCAGGAGGGCTGGGGAGGGACTGTTCACAAGGTCTTGTAATGACAGGATGAGGGGGAATGGGTTTAAATTGGCAGAGGGGAGATTTGAACGGGATGTTAGGAAGAAATTCTTCACAGTGAGGGTGGTGAGACACTGGAACAGGTTGCCCAGGGAGGTTGTGGCTGCTCCGTCCCTGGATGTGTTCAAGGCCAGGCTGGATGAGGTCTTGAGCGACCTGATCTAGTGGGAGGTGTCCCTGCCTGTGACAGGGGGTTGGAACTGGATGATCTTTGAGGTCTCTTCCAACCTAGACCATTCTATGATTCTATGATTCTATGATTAGAGGAGAAGTCTTCAGGGCATCCTTCCTCTGAGAGCCCTCAGCCTGGCCACAGCTGTAATGTGCAATTCCAGGGAATTTCTGGAAGTGCATAGGGACCTCTGTCTTCTGTACAGTTTACTCCAGTAGATTTCTCTTGTTTCAAAGAAAGCTAGCAAAATAGGACACTCCCTAGACCCATTTTCTTGCTTATGCCTAATAACATATTCTAGCTAGGTAAGCCTAGCTTGAATACATTTTCACAGGCTAGTTTAGCCTGTGGGTTTTGTATGCTCATGTATTATTTATCTTCTTCCTAATAAAGAGGTGCTGCTTGCTTGTTTGCAATTAGAAAGACTCTTTGAGGACAACTCAATGGATTTAAATGACCAAGTTTATTTTGTTTGATCATTAGGATTCTATGAATATAAGGTGTACATTACCAATCCAGAAATAACATTCTGTTGCAATGATTGCAACAGGAATTGAGTATGCTCTGCCAGATGCATTAGTGCATTAGTATTGATGCATACTTAGATGTTTGGCTTAGGGAAAGGTGGCTGAATATGAGCCAACAGTGTGCCCAGGTGGTCAAAAGGACCAACAGCATCCTGGCCTGTGTCAGGAATAGTGCAGCCAGCAAGACTAGAGGTGATTGTTCCCCTATACATGGCACTGGTGAGACCACATCTTGATTAGTGGGTTTAGTTTTGGGCCCCTTACTACAGGAAAGACATCAAGGTGGTGGAGTGGGTCCGGAGAAGGGCAACAAAGCTGGTAAAGAGTCTACAGAACGAGCTCTGTGAGGAGTGGCTGAAAATGAGAAAAAGAGGCTGAAGTTTTAGCAAGGTGGGTTTTGGTTTCTTCTCCCAAGTAGCAAGTGACAGGATGAGCGGAAACAGTCTTCAGTTGTACCACAGAAGGTTTAGGTTGTACACTGGGAAAAAATTTCTCACTGAAAAGGTTGTCAAGCCCTGGAACAGGATGCCAGGGAAGTGGTTGAATCATCATCCCTGAGGTATTTGAAAGACATCTAGATGTGGTGCTTAGTGACATGGTTTAGCTGCAGGCGTGGCAGTGTTACATTAATGGATGGGCCTGGTGATCCTGAAGGTGTTTTCCAGCCTACATGATTCCATGATTTTGTGACTTACAAAAAGCCATTCTGACAAATACGTAATAGGACTAGGTGGATGGTTCAGCTGGCCTCAGATGGCATTTCTTATGTCCATATGTTGTTAGAGGTCTAGGAAACCCAGGAACACCAAGTGTGTCCCAATGCAAAGGTCTGCTGGCAGTTCTGCTTAAGCATGTATCTCCTGGGAACACCATCATGTCAGTGCCAGATTAGGTAGTTTTCATGGGAATACAGTTCAGAGACATATCTTTCAGTTTAACTATAAAATATGGGTACTGTCTAAAAATACACAAATATAAAATATTATGTGCACTGTCTAAAAACACACTATTTTGATCAATGCGTTACAAGAGGTTGTCATGGGGAAGCTCTGCTCTTTCATAAAATTCTTACTGAAGCCAGAAGCAAAGGTCTCCTCAGAGGGGTGAAAAACAAGAGGGGAAAAAACATTTCAACTATTCTTTAATGCAGTTTGATATGTGGAAATTAAGAGAGGAGATAGCATCATGTGGCACATGGCTTTTAGAAGGCCAAACCCACTGTGAAAATCTCTTTCAGTACTTATGTGGAGACATGAATCTTGTCACTCCAATGGTTGCTCACCAGTCCTGAAAAAAAAAAAAAAGCATAGAAATTGTTTCCAGGTTCAAATTAAACAAAACAATGTGCACTTTGTGACACACTGGACCTCAGTTTTATGGCAAAACCCTCCAGTTTCTTTGGCAGTGCAAAACAGAGCTCTGCAGTGCACTGAAAGTTTTGTGGCAGCTTCATAAGCATTCCCAAACTCTGGAATATACTGAGTAATGAGCTATTTGATTACGCATATTAAGTGTATTGAAATCGCTCCTTGTGCATTGCTTAAATGAGGCTTGATCTAGGTTTTTGGCATGGTGAAGATGGAAGGAGCTTGGGACAGAGAAGAGAGTATCTTCCTTATACTTTCAAGCCAAGACTTGGAAGAGGGTTTTGGAGATTTAATGAATAGCTGCCTGTGGCTTTCCCTGTGAGAAACATAAAATAATCATTAAGCCCTCCCTACTTTTCCTATATTTTCTGTATGCACTTGTTTAGTCTGCTGAGCGATGTGTGGGCTTGGGCTATACTGGTTGCAGAAGGTGTTTGGTATGCTGTGGGCGAGCTGGAAAATGAGGAAATGCTCCTGTGGAAACACAGGCTTTGGCTCAGGTATTCCAATTCTATGTGGGGCTATTCGACTTGAATAGAACTCTTCTGGGGACACTGAAGCACATAAGGTAAGATAGTAATCGAAACAGTTTCTGGTCAGTTTTTGCTGATATAGATACTCCAGATAGCAAATATACTGGAAGCTGAAATCAATACCAGAATGGTTTTCCTTTATTTTTTTTTCACCAGATACTGTCTTTAGATGATTACCACTATATTGCGGAGTGCAGTGCCAGGGCAAAGAACCTTCACATTTGAGCAACTGTAAGTGTCAGAACCTTCCTGTCCCATAACACAATGACATCAGTGGCTTCGATTGAACTCCTTAAAGGCAAGCATTGAGATCTGTCATTTCATAAATTAATATACTTTCTCACTCTGATTAGAAATGGGGTCAGAAAAAAATCTGTTCCTCTCAATCAAAGAAGAAGAGAATGAAGATAAAGGTAGTCTAAGTATGATCTCAAACTAAAGAATACTTTGCCTTTTTTTTTTTTTAATGAGGCTATAATTTGTAAGGTAGACTAAGGGGATAAAAGTAGTCAGTAGTGACTGCAGAAGTGGAAATGAATGTGTTTGGAACGGAATAGTGACTGGATAATGTCCATCTCCTAACAGTCCAAGATTTGGATGAGGAAATTGCAAATTTGGTTAAAAGGGCTTTTAATAATCCATTAACTCAAAAATAACATTTTATGATTTGCAGATAATGCCTTTAATGCCCTTTGTTGAAGGAAGGGAAAAATAATCTGAGCAGCTCATTAGTGTTACCTCACTAGTAAGAAAGCGTTTGAGACAATAGAGAACACAGATAGAAAGGTATGTAGAAAATGGAAAAAATAAAAGCAACAGGTTCAAAGGTGAATTGTATCAGGTTAACTGATACTTCTCTTTGACAAGAAATTCCTCTTCAAAGGAAGTGAAATGTAGAGATCTAATCTAGCAGGGCTTCAGTGTCACCGAACTGTATGAGAGACTGCAATAACCTAAAGGAGATGAGGATTTGTAGGCAGACTGTCAAGTAGCAAGGAGTAAGTTAAAGAGGAGGCCACAGAGCTGCTGCCTAAAAGGGCAAGGGTTGAGCCAGAGGAAGAAAGATGTGGCATTCCTTCTACACCATCTGGAAAGCATTGCTGTTTAATTGTGCCATTGATAACATGGCCACCAGAAGTCACAGCATGCTAAAATTACAGGCAGAGAAAACCAGTTGGGAGTTGTTGGATGGCATGGCAGAGATGGGACAAAATATAGCAGCACAAAAGGCAAGGTGAAGGAAATGAAGACTTCAGTACAAATTTATTGGGTGAGCCATCCTAATGTAACCTCTTACATTGTGCAAAGATATCTTGCATTATTAAGCAGTCTTTAATTAGGTGATCCCAAGCTATTTTTCCACAGCATGTCAATCAAGTTCCATGTAAAAATTACATGTTGGTTAAAGGTACTCTAGATGTGGATCAGTCAATGTGTTCTGGGGGATGCCTGCTCGTTCTACTACAGAAGTCACAAGCACAGACTAGAAGAGCAGCAAAGCAGAAAGAGCATGGTTAGTATGTATGAAGAGTATCTCCCTCAAGAACAGGACTTTTTTCCTTTGTAGTGGCAGTGTTGCTTGACCCAAACTTTTCCATTTGAGAGGAAAAAAAAAAATGATGAAGATTTTCCAAAAATATTTATGAAATTTTGGAAAAAACAAATCAGTATTTGGGAGTGTTTTGATTGGCAAGAAATCTTTGGCTGTTCTACAGCTTGCTAAAAAGACTGACATTTTGAAGATTAAAATTTCCAGATGTTTGGATGGAAGCTTAATAAAAAGTGGTTAAAAAAAAAATACAATAATCTAGTCTGTATACGTACATGCTACATCTATGTTTACTTTAGCTTTAAAAAGTATTTAGAGAACAATGGTAAGGTATTATGTGTTCTTACTTCTGTGGTCTCAGCTCTAGCACAGGATGTCATTACAAGACGCTTGTTTAAATGTTTGCTCAGGATGTATTTTCATATCAAATTCTTTCTCCAGTGTTCTGCTCTAGATTGTTGAGACCTACTTTATAGTGACCACCACAAGCTAGTGTTAGGCTGGGGAATATATTTCCAGAAGTGTTGCAGTTTGCTGCACTTGAGGAGTTGAGGGTGATATAGGTTTATGTGCTGTTGTGTTCAGAATATAGCAACAGGGAGAGAGAAGGTGAAGGACTTGTTTTTTCTGTAATCACTGATGAGTCACTTAGAGAGAGTTTTTTACCTCTGATCCCTCTAATTAAACTCATGGTTCCAAATTAATGTATCAGCCCATATGGTATGCGTTTCAGAAGCTCCAATCAGCCAGTTTATTTAGAATTGAACATCACACATCTGACTTTGACTAAAAGTGTTGCTATCTATCTTGCTTTAGTTTCTGTTTAATATGAGATCTCAAGTTGCAAACCAAGATTATCTTCATGTTCTCCTTTGCCTTCTTCAAGGAAAAAGTCTTGCTGGCTTCTAATCAATAGAGCTTTGGACAGAGCAAGAGCTTAGAACAGAGTGATTAAGCTTTGGTCAAAACCTTACTGGAGTCTTCATGACTTCCAGAACTCAGTTCTGAAGTCTCTCAGATGCACCTCCAGCACGAGGAATTAATCATCTGCTAACACAGAGAGAGTAAAAAAACATTAGTTTTATAGGAGCTTTTCCCTCTTGAAATTCCTTCCCTCTTGAAATTCCATTGCTGGTTGACTCTTTCTGAGATGATGTTGAAATTGAGAACAAATTCAGTTTCAACATTTTCATATTCCTCACAGTCATTGCCAGGAAAGTGTTCAAGTCTTATGCAACAGTGGCCTGGACTCCATTCAGCATTTGCCATGGTTGTTACAGCACTGTAATGATCCTCCAGCTAGATGATCCTCGAGGTCCCTTCCAGCCCTGACAATTCTATCTCAGCTCCGCCATCCCATGCACTGGATGCCATCTGCTCACGGGGTCTTCTCTGAATAGGGCTGAAAGTTCAAAAGCAGTCTCTGAATAGTATTCTCAGAAACCCTTCTTCATGGCACTTGACCTGATGGACAGGGTAGCCATACATACAGCGTATGTGCAGCAGCATACCTGTCCCTGAGCTGCCCAGCCCAGGTGCTGAAGCAGCCTCACAAGTTGTGAAACCCAACCAGCAAGCAGGTAAAGGAGCCAGAGCTGCTTCCTGCTTTGCCGTGGGCCTGAGATGGAGCACTTGATGGGCAGGGACACCCTACTCTAGATCAGGCTGACCAGAGCCTCATCCAGCCTGGCCTTAAACATGTCCAGGGATGTGGCCTCAACCACCTCCCTGGGCAACCCATTCCAGGGTCTCACCACTCTCATGGTGAAGAACTTCCTCCTCACATCCAGTCTGAATCTCTCCACCTCCAGCTTTGCTCCGTTCCCCCTAGTCCTGTCACTACCTGATAGCCTAAAAAGTCCCTCCCCAGCTTTTTTGTATGCCCCTTTCAGATATTGGAAGGCCACAATAAGGTTACCTCAGAGCCTGCTCTTCTCCTGATTGAACAGCTCTGGCTCTTTCAGTTTCTCCTTGTAGGAGAGGTGCTCCAGCCCTCCGATCACCCTCGTGGCCCTTCTCTGGACATGCTCCAGCATGTCCACATCCCTCTTGTAATAGGGGCTCCATAACTAGATGCAGTACTCCAGGTGGGGTCTCACCAGAGTGGAGTAGAGGAGGAGAATCACCTCCCTCGACCTGCTGGCCACTCCATGAAAGCTTTCTCATATGCATGCACAATGCAGCTTTCCCATTCAGTTTCTTGGTGCTCTCACTGATCCTGCTGCAAATGCAGACTCTTTGTACCCACAGCTCCTGGGAGATGTAGATACCAAAGTATAGGCATTTGTTCGATGTGTCTTTTTCTATTTTTTGAAACACTCAACTGTTTTTATTTTAATGTAGAAATGTATGCTCTGTGATTCATAAGATATATGTAATAATTCACATTTTGCTCTCCAGTTTTTATGGAAGGCTGCTTTGTAAGCATTTCCAAGAATCTGCAGTGATTTATTATTTTTTCTCCCTGCATTGGCCATCCATGTTAGTGATTTTTCATTCCAGAAGGAGGTGATGTTGTCTAATGGCTGGGACATTATGGCTTTGTTGCTTGTTTATGGCCTCACTCTGTTACTGCCCATATGACCTACAGCATGGGGGCTAAGCTATTTCTGTATCGCTTTTATTGGCTGTGAGAGAAGGTTAAAACCACCAACCTCCTGGGATGTTGTAAAGCTTTATTGGCTCAAAAGTACTTTGAAATGATCAGATAGATGATAGCAAATAAGTGCTCCAGCACTTACTAGAGTTTGCTAATTCTCTTCTGATTCAAGATGTCTGATCACTTTGAATTGTCTCATACATGATGTTTTGGTTTGTTTTTTTTTCTAGTAGGTAAAGTGTGTTAGTCTGGAGAAACAGGAATAGTTCATACAAACACAGAAACCCTCCAAAGATGGCAAAAAACAGTGTTTACATGACACAGAAAGAGAATGACTCAGTAATTAGTTCTTGGAAGGGAGCATTTGATAGGGAAAGTGGGTGAATTTAAAGGTCAGTCCCGGTTACAAAATAATATCCAAATTACTTAATGTATTACCAATTTTTCTGTTATTTCAGCCCTCTGAGACAAAACACTCCCAATTAGTCAGGCAGCAGATTCTTCAAGAAATCTGAGTGATCCAAAGCAAAATCACTTCTCTCTCATTGAAAGCATACTTCCATAGGCTGTCACTTTTCTCTCTGACCTCAAGGTTACTGTGTAGAGATTCTAATGAGAATGAAACTTGATCTTTTCTTTGTCTTCAAACTTGTAGAATTGTGATACCCAAAGGAATAAGTACTTTGTGATTTATGGCTTCTCTGCTTTGTTACAAAGAAATGTTAAACATCTTTATTAAATATGTCAGATATCACGTTATCCAAGTTTGGCTGCTGATTGCAGCCAACCTTTATTCTCTAGAAGAGCAGTAATTATATGTAACTTCCTACATTGCTGTAAGCTTCACAATGCTATACATCATTTGTATAATTGTAAGTTTTTGCAGTTGTCTGGGCAATTTTACCATAAGAGGGATATTAGTCTGCTTTGTAGCTTGCAGATCCTTCTGAATAATTTCCTATGTTAATAAAATATTTTATTTTTCTGTTTAAAAAGGCCCCCAAACCTGATTTAAACTAACCTCAGCACATGGTATGTGCTTCTCTTCTGAAGGGTCCCACACAGCCCTTGACTGCATTTCCATTAACACCAAGAAAAATTCCTCTTCTGCTTGAAAGGGAGTAAGTGCTAAAGTGCTGTAGGGGTGTGGGTGATAGCATCAAGCTGCACATTATTTTTTAACAGATAACATTGAAACCATGAAAATTTAAAAAAAAAAAAAAAAGAAAAGAAAAGACAGCCCCAAATGATTTAAACTTAAACTTTGTTTAAGCAAATGACAGGACGTGAAGTCAGGAGTCAGGCAGGTCTGTGCTCTGTTCTGCCTTTCGCCTGTAAGTAATGTTCCACATCAAGCCAACAGTTTAGCTGAGAAGCAAGACAGCATATTTCTTTGCAGACAGTGAGTGAAGCTGTAAGTTACTTGGTTGCCTCAAAGTGCAAAGTTTTAAAGCATTATCTTTGTCAGCTTTAATTTATAATGCAAAGGTAAAAAGATTTTCTGCTTGATCGTGTAATTTCCTGTCCATTGCTTTTCAATTTGCATTTGGCTGCCAGAGCAAATTTGGCTGTTTTTAGAAGCTCTGGGTGAAAAACTGGACTTCACCAGGACAGTGCTACACTACTGAATCACAATCTTGGTCTTCCAGGATGGTTCATTCGACTCTCATAATGAGTGAGTGACAAATTACCCAGAAGGCATGGAAGTGAAAAGCCTCCCCAGTTCCTTCATCTCATGGAAACACGTTTCTGCATGCGTAGTAGGTGTCACATTCTGCAAAGTGAGGTAATTAGGGAGATGAGCTGAAGCCTCAGTGATCTCTCAGTGCCCTGAGAGTCTAAGGGTGCTGTGCAGCCCACAGCTTGAGCCTTCACAGCTCGTTTTTACAGATTTCTCCACAAGTGCAAATCCTACTGGTCATAAATTTGAAGTCTAAAATGTCTGCTTTATTTTGCTTACTCTGAACAGGGGGTCTCTTATGTTTCTTGAGTGTGATGGCCTCTCATCACAATATGGTAAAACCTGTGGTTGTGTGTTAAAAAAAAAAAGTTGCAGTAGTGTAAAAACCCAGAAGGTAATGAACCCTGTGAAAATTGAAATAAGAAACCAACAGATTACTTGAATCTCCTTTTGTTTAATTGAGAGAAAAAAACCTGTTTAATAGCCAGAAGGTGCTGCAGGAGGAGGATTAGATTTTAATATTGGTTTTTTTTTACAAATTTTCAGCATGTGCTTTTATCCCATTGGAACAGCCAGTGGGATAAAGGTGTTCTATTGAACAATAAAGCATCTCCTTAACTGCTGAGTTAAATCAGAGTATTTGCAGGTTGGATACAATGAAAAGTACCTCAGATCCAAGGCTATATGAGCAAGCTGAAGAATTCTAATTTTAAAAAATCAGAATTTAGGGTGCAACAGATTAAAATTCTTCTGAAAATAAAAAGATACACAAAGAACAGGTGAAAAATCCAGTGTGGCTTCACAAGGAACTGCTCAAAAAATCTGAAGTTGACAAATGAACTGTTCTGGAATGGAAAACAGAGGTGGCAGCTACACAAGAACATTCTCTAAGTTACTGCTAGCAGGAAAAAAAATAGCTATAAGCTATGATGACTTAAAGTTGGGGAAGGTAAAACAGTTCAGGGATGAGGAGGCACATTTTATTTTAGTAGATCATGGGCAAATGTGAAATAGTCTGACAGTCACTGAGAGAAGAGTAGGTGAAAACCAAATCCCCCCCCCACTGCAGATACTCAAGTTCCTTTTCAAAGAGCTCACAGGATTTTCAGGTCATAATTATGTCTGGTAAAGTATCTACTGCATAAAATAGAATAAAGATGTCTTAAAGCCAAGAGTGCTTAAAAATGAGCAGATGGAAGTGTGTGGATCTGACAGTGTCTAGTGTCCAAAGAAACAGGTGATGGAGAAGATCATAGGTTTAAAAAAAAAATAATAAACCATGAAACATTGTGCTACCCTCTCTGAGCTGGGGACTCATGAAAATTTTGTCCAAAAAATGTCACTCCTGCCAAAGCTTTGTACAGCCTTGCAAAATTACTCTTCTTCCTAGCATGGCTATGGCTACAGAATGAATCACAAGCTGTTAGGGGGAAATAATTTTGGTGACTACTTCAAATGTGTCTGTGGACCACTTGCATTAGCATTTATGGCATTCACAACTGTGAACTCACAAAGCCTTCTGGAGTGTTCCTGGGATCCCACACTGAATTTCCACCCAGCAGTCTAGTTGTCTGCCATCTTTCATATGGCCATCAGTCAGAGAGCAGCTCCAAGATGAAAGAAAATGTACACGGGGAGCACCTGGAAGAGCAAAACTTGGCATTTGTATCCTATGCCATCAGAGCAACAGTGAAACATACCCTCTGTATGTATCATATACTCATTGCTTTAATAGAGATACTTATCCTGACTTTTATTCTCTTGCCTGGAAACTCTTGTGCAAAAGGCAATCTTGCACAACCTTGTGGGCTAAATGGGAGGTGGGTAAGACCAGGAGTGACTCAGCAAGGAGAGTGTGAAGAGGAGTGTGCTGGACAGGAAGCTGTGGGGAGTGTGGACTGAGTGTCCAAGCTCAGATTGGGTTGAGAGCCATGCCCGTGTCCTCCAGGACACTTAGTTTTGCATCCAGCCAGGTGGCCATTGCTGTCTAGCTAGCCAAGGAGATAGAAGAGACATGTCTGGATGAAAATAAGCTGAAGAACAGCAGATTGAGTCAGGGCTGAGAGAAAGAGCTGCAACTGCCCTGATGATCTGCAAAACAGTGAGATTTCAGAGTTCACTACTTCTCCACTGCCAACAGATGCCTGGGGAGATCACTGGCAATCAGCCTATCTATCCCCTTACTGTGGAGCTTTGTCAGCTCCTCAGACCCCTGCTCGCTTCTCCTCACTCAGGTGCAGAAGCCTGGCAATGCTGTAGACAGGTGGTTGGGAGTTCCCTGCCCCCCAACAGGGAATTGTAAGATGTTTGCTGTTGCTGCTCATTAGGTAGTACCATCTGCCCTGTGTGCTGAGACGAAGTGTACTGTGTGGCAATGTTACTCAGGACCCACTGTCCCTAGAAGATTTACTCACAGGGGCTAAAATTAAACAGCATGGACGATTTTCATTCCAGTTTTCCTCAGCAGTGTTTTTGGGGAAGCCTTAATAACACATTTTGAACAGAAACTTCTGCACATGTTTTTTTCCTGGCTTTCCTTCCTGTCCACCCTTTTCCTGCAGGCTACTTGTCCATAAATATTTCCTTATGGACTTTCCCCTTCCAGCTGTGCCCCACTTTGTTGAAACCTGCTAGATTCCTCCTTCTCAGCACCTGAGTACGGCAAGAAGTAGTGAAAGGGTAGAGAAGAGCAGGTTCTGGGAGATCAGTGTAGGTACAGGGTCATGTTGCATGCCAGCTGTACCCAGCACAGGCATCATCACCAAGCAAGCACGAGGTGAACCTGGGGCAGGGCATTTCCGAGCATCTGCAAGCTATACTTGTGTCTAATAGTGTGAGATGATCTTTCATGTGCAAACCACGTATTGTTAAATAATCAAGAGGTTTTCAAATTGGGCAGATGACTGGGCACTTGTGCCTGCTTCACCATGGCAAAAACAGCATACCATATGGTAGTTATATTTATTTATAATGTGACTTCTGCTACTCTTTTATGAGTAGAGGCGCCAGGGATGATAGCTTTTGTACTGATATGTCCAGTATAATGCAAAGCTGGAAAATATTTATACACTTAGTGTTGTGTAGCTTGTAGATCTCTCAGATATGAATAAATATTTCAGCTGTAGATATGTCAGCTTCAGTAAATAGGGTTCTGTGTTAAAATGCCAGTTAATGAGTATATGTCATGTGAAGTCTGATGCTCTGACCATATATGTTAATAACAGAGAAGGGATGCCTATGAATGTCTGAAGAGCCAGGTAGGGCCAGGTGTATAAATTCAGGCTCTGCCGCATAGCGTTCCATGAAGCGTGCTGCTTCCCTGGCCTTTTGTTTAAGCATCACCACTCAGTCCTTATAGGTGAGCAAATGGCAGAAAAATTATTTACAAAGTCTTAGAAATTCATGGATCTGCAGGCTCACCATTGGTAAGTGGTGTGTGAGGCATGTTAGTGGGGACAGCAGCTCTCTGTTTCAGTCTCACCCTGCATCGCTCACAGGGTGTGTTCAGCTTACATCCCATTACTAGGCGGTAAATGGCCTCTGCTTCTTTGCTACAGCACTCAGTCATCTGTGTGCAATGCAGTTCCTGGAACACATCAAATATAACCTTAGGTTTTGTATGTTGCTGAGAGGTTTATGAGGCCATCTGTCTTGAACCGATGACCTGGTATGAAGTGTTTTCTCCAAAAATTAGGTAGTATTTCCATAAATATAACTTCTGTTATGAATTTCTGAGTTCTGCTATTTATCTGTTCCAGTGAGTAATGGGAATATTTTGATCTCTTGTAAGAGGCACTGAGGAAAATGTCAGTATCATGAAATTGGGAAAGTTTTGAGTTTGTTTCAGCATGCACACTGGAAATGCTGTTATCTGGGGTTTACAATTTGAAGATTGTAATTTGAGGCTTTTAGTAGTGTGTTTATATATTGGCTGTCTCTCTCTCTATCTCCAGCAGCCAAATCAAAGCTCATCTTATCAGTGCTGATCTCCCTCACGTAAATCCTTAGTTCACATTGATCTGTCCAGGATATCTCTGGACTCTTCCATTGCTATCATATCTAAAGGACTTCAAAAGTCTAATGTAGAATTTATAAAATAATTCCCAAGAGGCAGAGAAGTCCAGTTTTCCCAATGACGATTAAGGAACTGAGAAATTTGTGTGGAAATAAATGGGATTCAGGTGCTAAATAGTTTCCAGAGTTGTTCTGAGAGATTTTTTACTATTTGGACTGGCTGTTATGCATATTGAAAAGCACTGCAAGACACCTGTGTGAGACTGTAAGTACCAATGCATTTTGAAATCTGATACTAGGAAACTCATCTAGGGTCCAAGGCTCAACACTGCAAACATTATTCCATTTTGTGTTTTAACAATTCAACAGACCTTGTAATTATATTTGTATTTATGTGTTGGGCTTTTAAAATAAGTTTTATATTGCACCATCTTAAAAAATGTCACCTTAGGAGGTTATTAATTCACTTGGCATGAGTGGATTTTACAGTGCTATAAGGATCAACAAGGATTCTTCTGCCAAGACTGTGGTGGTGTTAGACGCTGTGTAATTCTCAGGGTGAATGGATGTGTTGCAGCAAACTGAAAAGCTGGGGTCTAAAGGTAAACTTCTGAATTCATATGGAAGTATCTAGAAATCAGTTTATTCAGGTATGCTGTGTATTTGCCAAGTATATGCCACACAGAGGCATGTTTATCTTCTGAGAATCACGCACATGTTTTTGGGTTTACCAGCTTACTTGTGAGAAGAAATGTATCTACAGGGCAATTGTTTCATAGTTACTGTATGTTCACTGACAGTCTTTCAAAGACCTTGTACCCCAGGGCAAAAGTGCAGGGTGTGTCTGGGAATAGGAAGATGCACCAGCTTAAAAATGGAAGTAAAATATCAAGGTGATAGCGTTTTGTGAGCAGTATTAGGGAATAATCTAGACCAAGAGCAAACATCAATTTTGTTTTTTTCATAGAAGGCATGGAAATGCTTTTCTCCTGTTGTCTGTTTTCAGTGAGCAGTTGAACTTCTCCAAAAGAAAAGAAGTATCATGTAGATTTTGACCATGGCAAATTTATTTCATTGATTTGGTTACGTGTGCAGTGCCAAAACTGCACTCAAAAGCTGTGTCCAAAGTGAATTCAGCTGCTTTTGCTGCTTGCTATAAAGACAGGACAAGAGGTGTGTGTTTGAGTCTCATGGCAGTTGTATTGCCCGCACCCTCTCCCTGTGCCGGAGGAGAGCATCCTGATGCCATGACACTTTTTGGATGTGCTGCCTACCCCAGGTGCAGGTGCCCAGCAACCTGGCATGGCATGGCTGGCTCTCAGTGGAGCTTCACACTAGGTGACTGGTGGTCCCTGATTCTGGAATTAGCTTTTTGTCCAAGGGCCCGCTCATGGAAAATGCATAACTCTTCCATTGTGAAGGCTGCCCATGGCAGGCAAGACATATACAGCTTATAGGGATGTAAATGCATGGTATAGAGACGTCAAAAGGTTAAGGGGTACCTGAGAGCAGCCCAGCTTTCAGAAATCTGGATATTTACACAAGTAATCCAAAACTCTTAGTCTTATGAAAGCTACTTTTTAAAGTGGTCTCGTTAACTCTTTTTATTTGCATGCCTTAATAAATAGTTGCTTTACATGAAGATGTTAACAGAGGTTCTCTACTTTGTTGATTACAGATTTATGATTTTAAATATCTGTTAAAATATTTTGTGGTTCTCTATTTTTGGCATAACCCAGGCCAGTTAACTCAGAGGAACTACAGAATATCACTTAACAGCAAGCAAAAGCAGTGCCATACAATACCATTGTGGACAGTTTTAGCAAGTTCTCATCTCTAAATTCGGCAGACTTCTTGGAAGAAAAGAAAATCTGTTCCAAAAATTAAAGATATGTACCTACAAAGGGCACACAAGCTTCTTAATATGGCCATTTTAATTACATTTTTATATGTTTAATAAATGTTCACAGAGTAAGAGAAAGTGAATTCCTGGATAGTTTGATTTGTCAGTCAGCTGTTCTCTGGTGGTGTTACAAATCAGGTTTATTTTATTTAAAGCCATCCTGGGAAGCACAGGGTGTTTATATGCTTGATTCCAAGGCTCTATCTGCAAGAAAGAGGCTGGTGCATCCTTAGGATAACTTTTTGCCTTTGCACTTCCCCACCCTCATTTTGGGGTCCCCTCTTTCCTGTCAACCTGTGGCCACGGCTGCCTCTCCTCATTCCTCCATATGGCTACTGTAGCTGCCCTGGACCTCTCAGCTGCTTTCATTGCCATCCCCTTTTGCTGTGAGGAGCTGTCTGCCTCATCAGCAGTGTTTTCTGTGAAGGGCAGCCAGTCTCTGGCTTGTGGCTCCTCTTCGCTGATGCTGCTCTGCCTGACAACCGCAGAGAGTCCAAGGGCTGGATGTTTGGGGTCTTTGTGAAAGGTGTGTGGAACATGCATTGCCAGTTGCTTTGTGCTGCTCTTTCACCGTGCAGAGCCAAGCCCAGGTAAAGCAGCAACAGGTGTTTTGAGATGTTGTTACCAAGAAGTGAGAGTAGCATGAAAGAAAAAGCCTGAAAAGTCATAGAGAAGTATCAGATAATGCCAATTCCTGGGTTGCAAATAACTGGTGTTTCAATCTTAAAATAAAATTTAAAAAAAATTGTAGAGTGGTTATATATTACTCTGTACATTAATAATTTATCACAAGATAAAATTTGTAAGCAGTATTTCCGACACAGTTTATTTAAATCTAATCTCCCATTGAACTGACATCCTGACACATCTACTTCCTGACTGCTTTTCTGCCTGAGGTGCTTGTGGGTCTGTGCTGAGCCAGTGCAGAGGGGCTGCTCCTGTTGCACTGGGTTTGGTTTTGGTTTTGGTCCTGCAAGGAGGTAGACCACTGGGGAGTGATCCTGGGGGCTTCAGGTATGAGGAGGATGCTGCTGAGCACTGGGGGCTTCAGGTATGTGGACGATGCTGCTGAGCACTATTGTTGCTTGCTGGGGGTCACAAGCAGCCAGAAAGGCAGGACCCAGCCTGCACTGACACACCATGGAGCCAGCATCCAGTTATCAGCTCAAGGTCAGGAGGAGGAAAATGAGATACAAAAATTGCCACCAGGCTCTCCTTGCTGGTCCCAGGGTACCATCAGCCACCCAAAGCACTAAGTGTTCTCTTTGTGTATATAATCAGGAAACCAAATACACAAGGTGGAAACAACCAACTTCAGTTATAATTCAAGCTGGATTTCTATTACAGAAATAATTTTTGAATTAGGGAGTAATTTCCAAACTCAGCAATAAAAACTGGTATGTATCAGCTCAACAGAGAACAAACAAATTTATGGAAAATGAGGAAACTTAAGAACTAGCCACTGGCTGGATTTATGTGGTTGGGAATAGATGCTGAGATACCAATTTGTCTATATTACTTACTGTCACATACGTAGGCTTAGGTGGACCATTGCTTCTGGCTCTGACATACCTATGCTATGGTAAAACCCAATTGCTTCCATAATACAGGAAGAAATAGTGGAATGATAAAATCTGACTGTATTAGAAACAAGCTCTTTGTCTGAAACTTGTAGTTAGTTGTCCATTTTGTAAGACTTAATCTTCTTTCTACAGTGGGGATATTTTGGCAGCTCTGGTGATGCTGCATTATATTTGTGTATGTTTTGCCATAGGGTACAGCTTCATTTTGTTCCTAGTTTCAACACACAGGATAGACTAAGTCAATATGAAAGTATGTAGAGTATACACAAAGAGATGCATGTACATATATGTGTGTGTATTTAGCTGTAGATATTTGTGAAACCAGATGCTAACAGATGGTTTTGTGACACCATGATCATTCTACAGACTACCAACAGCCAATTTCCTAGTCCTCATAAGCTCAAAGATTTTGAAAGAGAATCTTTGGAGACTGTAGCATGCCATTTTCTGGTATTTTGAGTTTCTGAATTTTCTGGATAGATTTTCTTCAGCTTTCTTTTTTTTATTTCAGCCCTCTTTTTTTAATTTCCTTTTTTTTTTTTTTTTCCCCTCCCACTGTATCCTGCCTTACTGTTTTCCTTTCAAGTCTTACTCTTGGGTGAATGCAGTGATCCAGCAGATTGCTTTTTCTGGTAAGTTCAAACCCCTGACATCTTGGTTGCTCTGGTCCACTTCAAATCTGCTGCAAGGAGGGCATGGGTGACATGTCCCCAGCCAGGCCACAGGTCAGCCGAAAGCTCCCAAATGGTGTATCTGGATGTTACATTCTAACTCAGACCTCAGGCTCCACCTAGGATGTTAATGTCATTACTGAGCAAAGAAGGCTTTGTGTTAACAAGTCTAACATCAGATGAACCTGCAGCCTGGAGCTCTATGTGGAGAGTCAAATGCACTGATGTATACTCTGGATTTTCATGCAAAATATTATGAGAGTAACACAAAGCATTTCTTGGGATGACTGGGCGTTAAATTTGGAGAGTAAACCTTTCCTTTCAAATACTCTTCAGGGTTATATATTCAATGAAGTCCTTGGTTTTTATTATTTTCTGTTAACCAATTATTATTTTTAAGATATATATTATGAAATCACATTTAATATTTTCTGAACATTAAAATATATGTTTGTTGGTTGTTTTTTTTTTTCCTGTCCACTACAATAAAGTGTATTGCAAGTGCCATTTTAATGAAAGAGAAAGCAAGGCCTGCAAGTCCTGCAACATCTGCTGGGAACATAATCTAAATTGAAAACGTATGCTGCTCTTGTTGGAAGGGAGAGGTCTTCCAGTGACAGGAAGTATCCAAAAAAGTTAATGCTGAAATCAGTAAAAGAATCATGCATGACAGGAGAATGAACACAGAACTTTCCTGTAACTTTTCTGTCTTTTTTATTTTATTTTTTTTTTCCTCTGCGCGGGAGGGGAATGGGAGTGGAGTGGGCTGAAGATGGCCAAAGACAAGAGAGAAGCATGGAAGCAGGATTATTTGTGTACTAACAGAACTGTTTATTTGTTCCTGGCAAAAATAAACCTCGGTATATATTCCCTCTAGCTTTTCCTTATTTATAAAGATGGAAAGCCTAATCTGTTGCCAAGACCCGTTATCCCTCAGCTTGAGTCAGACAGCATAACTTGCTTCTGGAATCAAGGAGTATGCTATGTTTTATGAGGACAGAAGAGATGTTTACACTTGTAACCTCCCCCTGTTTATTCATGTGCATAGTTACCACCACTACCAAAATGAGAGAGCTCATATTTTAGCCACAGCAGAACTAGGCAAATAAATAACACCTACTGAAAAATAAGGAAATTTCCCTGTACTCCAACATCTGTGAGAAGGTGGAACAATTCTTTGATGAGGTGCATAGCATTTCCAAAATGCATCTCATTTCAGTGTGTCATGCAGTTCATCTTCTCAGGTGGGAAGAGCATTTTGGCTTGATTATACCTGTCCTAAGTTTGAAAACATATCTTGCATGTACTTTATGCCTTGCCTGAGCTCAAGCATCTTTAGGTACTTCCAATCTCCTTATAAATACACCTTTGTATTCTGCCTAATATATCAACATCACGACTCATGTCTGAGAATGTTGGGAATTTTATTAGGCTCATAAAGTTTTTAGTTGCGGTCTACCCAATGGGTCCAAAATAAATAAACACAGAGAGGCAAAAAGAGTAACAATTTCATACCTATTTCTTCTCCTCTCCCTTGAGAGTTTCCCCGGTACTGATGCAGTACTTGCCACAGTGATTTCTGTGGCTTGTTATCAAAGTGACAGCAAAACAGTAAGCAAGAGGCAGATGCAGAGAGGAAAGTGTGCTGGTTTGAACTAATTGGAGGATTTTAATGAGAACTTAGACTATAGGCTGAGAAAGGAAAACACTGATGGTTCTACTTCACTCATAGGTTACTGAAAAATTTATCAAAGTTAAGAACACAAACAAAGATAAGACAGACCTCTTTGAGCCATTCTGGTTGCTGCATGTCTCTTTCCCTTCTTAGCTGGATCTGTGTAACTTCACTAACTACTTTCCTGCTGCTAACTTCCTAGCTGATCTACCTTCGCTTATCTGGCATGTAAGACAAATAGTGAGATAAGATTGGGAAGTGGGAGAAGGTGGTAGGGTGGTAGGAAATGCCTCTTAGGGATTCTGATCTCTGGGAGGGGTGTGGTGTTTTTATATTACCTTTTCACTGTATATATCTGTAAATATCTGTTATATATGGTAAATATCTGCTTGTATATTGTGCAAAGCTGTAAATATAAAGCTTCATTTCCTTAACTTCCAGACGTCTGAGTCTAGCCTGGGTTATTTAAAAAATGTGAATAGTTGTGAGTTACTCATAAAGAGCCATATTTCCTCTATTGCTGCTCTCAGTGAAGCTATTTGGTTGGGACAGCTCCCTAAATCCTACAGATGAAGCATGTCAACCACCAGCATGACAGGATGGAAACCTGTGGGACTTACACTTGGACTGAGGAACTTTGGTCTGGTGTGGTCCTTTCTCTGGCTGCTCCTCCTGTAGCACAGAACTTGCTTTGCCTTCAGCATTCACCGTTGGTATCTGTGGTGGACGCAATGATACAGAAAAGGAGTGCTCAAAGATGTCAACATTTTCATCTGAGCTATGGGATAGTGTGCTCTTTGCTCAGGGTACATAGAACAGATGCTGTTATTCCTGCTTTCATTGAGGAACAGTGTTGCATTATAGAGAGACAAATTTGAGTGCCACAAATCCATCCTACTCTTTAAAACAAGCCTTCAACCTGCTGGAAAAATGCAGCCCGGGAAACTTTTTAAAACCAAGAGATCAGTAAGCCAAGGCTCCCATGGGAATCAAAACCGTGGCTTAGGGCTGTTACAAAGCTAAATATATTAAGTTTTGCACGTCTGTTGCAGAAGCACCAAAGCCAAAGGTAGAACTTTTGCAGGAAGAAATGAGAAAAATAGCTTTAAAGAACAAGCTCCAAAGAGCTTCCTGCTTGCTTGTATGTACTGCACTCATTCTGCTTCAGAGCTATTGGAAATCTTTTAATGGAATGTAGCAAATACAAGTTACAGATCCCATTCCTGTTTGGCTGCAAGCTTGCACTACATTTAAGGAGGGATAGAGATAGCTTCCTGTTGTTGAAGAATTTTTACAAAAGAAGATATTTTCTTAGAAGAGATAACTGTAACTGAGCTACAATTACAAATTAAATAAGACTATTCTATTTTTTCCCCCCATTTTTCTCACAGATCCACAGTTGGCATTTAGGTATGGTTGGAAAATTTTCAGCAGATCCAAATTTTGTTGGAAACCTCCCTACAGCTTTCAGGGCCCAAGATACCTAGGATCTTGAAATGACTTGGATTTGACAGACTTCAGCAACCTTGAAGTTGAGTTCCTGACAGGTATAGCTAGAGATGTGAGATGCCATCTCCTTAACTGAGGGGCAGATGGATCTATGGGGAGGCAGGGGGATGCTTTTGTTTCAGTTGAGGCATGATGGTTCTCCCCATTTTCTTTGGTGGTCAACTTCTCTGAAAAAAAGTGGGTTTACCAACTCTAAGAGTGGAATGAACAGACATGCAAACCATGTGCCTTCCTTCAACAGGGTGTAGGTATTGGTTAGACCTTTCACTGTTGTGCAGCAGCTGATTTCCAGTCTCCTGCTCATCCTGATGGTTCCTGGCACCCAGGTTTGCATGGGGTGGGGGCAGTAAATCTATGCCCTTCTGGGCTTATTCAGACATGGGAGTTGAGTGGAGGTGTGCTTACTTCACCCTTGGCTCAGCACATGTCTGTGAGTAGGTGGAAGAGGAGGGCAGCCAGTACCAAGCCCTGTGGCAGGCAGTTCCATTGACCCCATGTATCTGGTCACTGGCAGGTCAGGTGTCCCTGTGGGTCAGCAAGGCAGTGGCTATAGGTCCCCACTGAGCTTGTAGCCATCACTGAAAACTGTACTCTCATGCTTTTTTTTTTTTTTTTTTAATATATTTTCTCTCTCTCTTTCCCCCCCCTCCCCCCCCCTTTTCTTTTTTCTCTTTTTTTTTTTTTTTTTTTTTTTTTTTTTTTTTCCTAATGCAAGTGCTAAAGCCCCAAATGACTAACGTTTCTTCCAAGGCAAAGACCACAAAACAGAGAATCAAACCCACAGAAATACTTTCTTTTAAAAATTACTCACATTTCATCAAGCTTTGCTTACACCAAGGTGACACAGCCAAACCCACTGATGGTTCAGCTATGTGGCCTGAGAAATGCAGCTGCATTAACAAAGCTGCTCTCAGATGTAGAGCAACACTTTTCATGTTTGTTAAATACCACATTGCTGCTTCATTCCTAGCCTGTCAGCATCCCTTCTTACTGGCCCTTCTGCCTGCCTCCCACTGGAAATGAGGCATACGTTGCCAGGTTCCTTACAAATATAGAGGCTAAACATTCAGCCCAGAATGCTCTGGATATGTGGAGATAACTCCTCCTTTGCTCTTCATTTTTCAGAAATCTAACTAACTCTTGCTATTGTGTGAGTTACTTTTTTCTTTTATTAATAACACTGCATTTCATTTCATCCCACATGGCAACAGTTGCAGGCTACTGCCCAACACTTGTACTCTTAAAATAAGGACAACAATGCAAAGAGATGATGTCCCCAGAGGGAGATTATGCCCTGCCCCAGCAGCTCACACATGCAAGACAGATTTTTTTCAAGCACAACAGCCAGTTTGGAACATGACTGACATTCATGCCCTTGGAAACACCCATCTTTGCCTTGTAAGTATTTGGAAACTCAGCTTCCACTACTGAAAGAGTAGTTAGAAATTTTATCAGTTTTGAGCCCTGGCATTTCACCTGAATTAATGTGTCTGTGGAGAGGCACACTCAGAGCTGGGACACATGTGTACACCCCTCACAATGTAATGTAGTTTGAAATTTCTTCTGCCCTGTCCTGACTGCGGTAGTGTCTGATGGATGAGGAGGGACTTGTGCAGAAATTGATGGGGATCTGGCAAGCAGTCTTGTTGTTCTGCCTTTGGCAGTTTAACACAAATAACCTTGGTAGGCCAGTTAGATACTTGCTCAACATCTGTGTCCTTGGGAATCCTTCTTTTTGAAATGGATAACATTTTAGAGCATATAGCTTACAGAACAGCTGCTAAAGGTGATGCTGAGGTTATTAGCAACTGCTGCAGGGCTTGAACAAAAATAATTGCAGGCCGCAAACTCCAGAAAGTTCTACAAATTTTACTGATAAGTGGAGGTCACCAGAGTCAGTGTGATGCAGGATGTGTGCCATGGGGACAAGAGAATCTATGAAGAGAGGCAGGAAAGGATACTTGGCACTGCATCTCTACTCTTCCCTGCAGATGTGCTCATAGTGAGTGTCTGAAAGTAGACTGGATGCATGGTTTGGATGCTGTGCTGCAGTCTCTAGAGTCAGCATACACCTGATGGTCTGTGTGTTTTCAGTCTGATTCTTGCCCCCAGCAGATACGATATCTTGGAGACAATTGGCTTTTCCAGTGGCCTGTAATGAGTGTGATATTATTCCTCGGAGGAGGTGTCTTTATAAAGCAGCCGCCAAAGTAAATGCATGCAGTTGTGTCCTATTTCAAAATGTGCTATAAGAAACATGGAATAAACTGTGCATAAGGATCAGCTTGGATGGCAATGTTTTTGCCATTGAATACTTTAGATCGGCTGCTATTCACTATGCTATTTCACGTGCTGAAAGTTGTCCATAGAATATACAACAAGAACCCGTGGATGGATTTGTGTTGAGTCATAGAATCAATCAGGGTTGGAAGGGACCACTAGGATCATCTAGTTCCAACCCCCCTGCCATGGAGGGGGACACACACCCTACCCTCAATCCTAGATCAGGCTGGCCAGAGCCTCATCCAGCCTGGCCTTAAACATGTCCAGGAATGTGGCCTCAACCACCTCTCTGGGCAACCCATTCCAGGGTCTCACCACTCTAATGGTGAAGAACCTCCTCCTCATATCCAGTCTGAATCTCCCCACCTCCAGCTTTGCTCCATTCCCCCTAGTCCTGTCACTCCCTGATAGCCTAAAAAGTCCCTCCCCAGCTTTTTTGTAGACCCCATTCAAATACTGGAAGGCCACAATAAGGTCATCTCAGAGCCTGGTCTTCTCCAGATTGAACGGCCCCAACTCTTTCAGTCTGTCCTCATAGGAGAGGTGCTCCAGCCCTTTGATCACCCTCGTGGCCCTTCTCTGGACATGCTCCAGCATGTCCACATCCCTCCTGTAATAGGGGCTCCAGAAGTGGATGCAGTACTCCAGGTGGGGTCTCACCAGAGTGGAGTAGAGGAGGAGAATCGCCTACTTCGACCTGCTGGCCACGCTTCTCCTGATGCAGCCCAGGAAAGCAACAGGCTGAAATTCAGGAGGAAGGTTTAAGCTCCTAACCTCTCCATAGGCTTCTTTTATGCCTTTTTTTCCTCCATCCCTGGAACAAGGAAGGAGTACACAAGGAAATATAGGGATAAGCTTAATCTTAGAACTTAAGACTAGGTTTAAGGCTTTGGTGAAACAAACACTGGCATTTATCACAGTTCAAATGATAAAACCTGTCCAAATAGCACACAGATGCTAAAGTGACATGATCAATTTTTTTGCAGAAGTAGTAAATGTCTTTCTGTAGGCAACACAGAAGTCATGTCATTATCTCAAAATGGTTACAGCAGAGGTACAATTTATCATGGAAGAAACATGTTAAAACACATTTGTTGGCAAAAATTTAATCATCAAACTATTGAAAAACATTGATTGGAAAGGATGTTTGGAGGTCATCTGGTACCTGGTACACTGCATGCTCAAAGCAAAGCTGAATTCATAATTAGATAAGGTTAGCCAAGGCTTGCTTTGGTGAAGCTTTCCATCTTTGTCGGAGTGAGGATGCTGCTGGGTTCATATGCCCATCTGCCCCCTGTGAGAAGAATCCTCTTCCTTCTTCTCAGTGACAGGTGAAAAGGGCCTGTTTCCTGACTGCCAGAAAAGTATTGATTGGACACTTTACTCTTTAGGCATCTTAAAATGAAGGTAGCTGTGTGCATGCCTGGAGACAGATTTCTGCTTTCCTAAGCTTGACCTGCTCTAATTCTGGATTCCTGAAAAAAGTCTGGGATCAGAGTATGCTAATGTTTTTCAAACATTTGGTGAAGATTTTCATCTTTTTGGTGACTTTTTAATGATAATTCAGTCATAAAATTCACTAGCTACTTGCTATGAGAGCTGGGATTCTGGGACGGTGGAATTTTTTTGATTGCGACGTTTAGCCATAAACCTTACCTGACTTTGTATTTTCATTGAATAAGTGTGAACATTAAGTAGCCAATAAATGTTAATTTTATTTGTTGCAAATAAGAACATGTGTTATGATCCTATCCAATAACCTTCTCTGGCTTAGGATATTTTGTATTATCACTGAGTATGGTAGAAGATGGGTATGGTGTTCCTTTGTTCTGGGACCCTTCATTTGTCCCTGTCTTGTAGTTTTCATCAGCTTTTCAAGGCAAATTTTTATTATATGAACCAAGGGTGGCATATAATCTGAGATACGAATATTGTTGTGTCTTCCTTCTGATTTGTAAGGGAACATCTCTTTAAGCTCCCAAGGAGAAGCTCACTTCAACGTAAATACAAAGTAATCCTGATAATTGCTTGACAAACAGCAGTGGTTCCTGTTTCTGCAGGCATCGGTCATTAGCAGCTTTCTGGATGCTACTTAAACTGCAATAGGATGGGCTCAAGTAAAGATTCTTGTGTCATTTTCATTGGCCCTTAATCACAAGTTGTGAGTTGCATTGCTTCCTGGTCAAGGATTTTGTTGTGTATAAGGTTGTCAGATTTTATATTTTCTGAAAAAAGTAGAGCTTTCAGACAGCTGAGTTGGGGCTGAAGGAGGTACTGTAGCAGGGAAGGCAGCCATTTGGGGAGAAATCTGTGAAAGATATGGTCTGCATATGAAGAGGACAAGCTACTGGCACAAGAATTATATTATGGATAGCTATATAAAATACCAGATGTGATGAAGGGAGATGCAATAAAAAGCCAAGAAGATCTCGGTGGGAAGTTTTTGGCATGTCAACATTAATGATAGAGCAAGACACTGAGAAAAAGGAGATTTTTTTCTGGGAATCAAAACCCAGGGATGTGGTTGCTGAAAGCAAGAATTCCAGGAGTGGAAAGCAAGAGAGGGAAAATGTCAGATGGAGATGTAGAATGTTTTGCTAGAAAGTTTAAGCCTTAAAACATTTGAGTAAGGGCATTCCAGTTTAGAGATCATTGTGTTAAGGATAATAACCCAATAAAATGAATCCCTAGTAAATGAGAAGTAACTGTGTTGTTCCAGTGTGTGCACCAGTGCTACTGCCATAATACATCAGAGTTTCAGTGAGCAAGGATTGGGTCAGCATGTCACCCAAGAAGACCTGGTGTGCCTAACTGACAGGAGTGAGGCAGGTATCTCAGCCATTACCAGAAGCCTGTGGCAGCCCTTCTGTTTTACAGACAGCTACACAGAGGCGTAGCTAGGATAAGCAGGATATCTTCTACCAGGAGCAAACCACTAAATTAACATCTTGGCTTATTCATAACTCTCATTAATGAATTGCCATAGGGGATATTTTTGATGGAATATCTATGTTGGTTCTGAAATGTTCCTTCTGTCTGGAATTTGAATCCAGTTACTGGTATGTTTCTAATGTACTTGAGGCAGTCACTTTTCCCACACTCTAATATTGCAGCTCCACATTTTTGGTAATAACCAGTCAGATGTGTTATAATTATGAATCAGACATTGGTTTTAAGGCTTGCAGACCTCTCTCATAAAGCTTTAATTTCCTCAGACATTTGCAATATTCATACATCTGTCACATTCTCCAGGTATCTAGACAGGGTACCACCAACTACCAAGGCTGTGCCAGGCACAATACTCTACTAGTCTGTGGATTGTAAGTAATTAAGCACTAAGTAGAGCTTGACAAGTTACTGGCACATGATCCAAGATTTTTCTATTTATCAGGGGTACAAGTGGTTTGTGGTCAGTCAAAAGCTGAAATGACTCTCTGGAAGAGGTTTTTTATACATTTTTCACATGCTTCTTTCAGAATGAGACACTCCTCAGCCTGCAGAGAGTGATTTATATCATCAGCAAATGTCCAAGAGTAGTGTGTAGCAGTCCAGCTGGTCTGACCAGGTTGTACTAATAGAGTAATCTGCAACGCTGTGAGTGATTATGGGAAGAGAGCGCTTGTAAGCTTCAGGTAGGGCTTCCACTCAGTTGAAAATGTATTCTTGTATTATGTTCAAATATCAGGTGCTTTCATTTTCCAGGACTCCATTCCAAAAATATATTACTGCCATTTATAACCCAGCATTCTTTTCACTTTGACATAGATTCAGGAGTTGACATTAATTTATTACTGTCTTAGGCCAATTTACCCTTTTCAGTTTGCCCTTATGCCCATTTTTTGTGCCTGTTGTCTGAATAGTTCAGCTAATTTTGATGTAGCCCAGTGTTTATTGCATTTTAGGCTTGAATACCAAGTATCTCTGGAAATCTAGACCAGCTTTTATCATGCTTCTCTTCTTAATGGCAATATCCCAGGACTTTGTCTGTACAAGCAACTATCCCTTTCCAGGTGCTGCAGTAGCCTTGTCATTTCCTTTGGAATATATTGGGTGCAGTAGCGATGCCAAAAGGAAGTCTGCAGAAAGATTACCATCCAAAAGGCACAATAAAAGTAGTTAACTTGGCGCCATCTGGGCGTAGAAGTATCTGCCAAAAACCATTTGCGGCATCTAAAAGGGGAAAAAGCTTGGGCATTCATCTTGGAAAGATGTTGTCCACTGTGGATAGGATAGTGCTTCTCCAAAGCTCTCTGTTTCATTGATTCAGGTCAAAGGATATGCTGACTCGTCCGTTTTTCTTAAGGACTTTTAACCGCTGGTAAACATGGTTCAGCGGCTTTGGCCGTTTCTTCTGTAACACTGACAGGGCTTGGACTGCCTCCTCCTACTCTTTGATACTAAACTGAACATATGGCGACCCTCTAGGCAACATAAGGAGCTGTACTGTGTTGTGTAGTGGGGAGATGAGGTTAGTGGTCCTCTTACTTCCAATGCTTTTATGCTGTTTTCTTTTGGCTGATATAGCAGTCTCATGCAGCAAAACCCTATCTTATTGAATTGAAGGTAATTTTTGAACCTTTGGGAACAAACACAGTGTCCGAAGTGTCCTGTAGCCCTGCAAACTACTATGGGTCTTAGTGGCATATATGTTCATCCATGAGTGCAAGTGACCCAGACACTCATTATATGGTTCAAACAGTTCTTTTCCACTTCTCATTTGAGTGCTGTCTTGTGCCTCAGTGACCTGATTCTTTTTTCTTCTTTGCCTTCATATCCAGGAGGCTGCTTTCTATGAGTTTGTTGTTCTCCTCAAATTTCTAAAAGTGTAAGAGGACCTTACTCAGCTTTTGTTGTCCAACCTACTTCCCTCCATTCCAGCTGGAGTGAATGACATTAGTATGGTCTCAAGGCCTGTGTTGACCGAAGCTCTCCTGTGTCTTCCCAGAAACATCCTTCCGCTAGAAATGCATTCCTGTGTAGCAGAAAATACAGATGTGAGGGCTCACAAGGAGTTTTCATGGCTGTCAGCTAATAGGTAGCCACAGCGCAAGGCCCTCAAATAAATGCATGTGCATCTTCCTGTTGTTTTCCTGGAAAATAAATTTCATGTTGCAAAAAATTACTACAAAATTCCTTCCCTTTTCTCCTGTTGACTTACCCTGTGCAGCAAGGTGACTAAGTTGTACATGTGCACACTTCTGTCTGAAAGTGTCCCAGACAACAGCAAAAATGTGGAGTTTTAACATGTGGGAGTCAATATGTATTGCCCTGCATTCTATTTGACCAGAGCAAGGGGTCTGATTTTGAGCAATCATCCTGTTCCTTCAAAAAGATCAGGTCCTAGGTAATTTTAAAGCACTTAAAACTGAAAATCATTCCTAGAACTGTTGATTTAAGCTGCTGCTTTAAGTTGCAATACAAAATGAATTACAAAACTTGTTTGACCCTCAGAACTGAAATTTTACTCTACCTCCAAGTTCCGGACCCACATCCTGCACATTTTCTTCACATCCCCCTGTTAAGTACTTCCAGTTGAAATTCTCAGCAAATAGGGGAGGTAGAAGTTGACCATATCTATTCATGTGTATGTTCCTATCCATATCCATGCTCAGGAATTCCGTGGCCCAGTATACACTTGTACGTTTCTTGTTAATTCTGCCTGTGTGAGCCTACAAATTGAGATGCTTTTGTTGCCGGAACCAAGAGCTAAGTACTGCAGCTAAGTAGAAAATGTACCCTGCTCAGTAATTTCCCTCCTAGAAAACATAGGAAATCTTAGTTAAGAGACACTGAGATCTTTTCATCCTCCTTTTTCTTTTTTTTTCTTTTTTTTGTAATGTGAGAAAAAGTTTGAAGGAAAAGATGGCTCATGTCTCTTGTAGATCATAGGACTCAATACACCACAACAAGCAAGTTGAATGCAGTGTGCTGTAAGTAATTTAAAACCTACTTGAAGAGAAGTGCATATTTTTCATGTTTTATACATTTCCAAGGACATTAATCATTCATTTCTGTCTGCCTGTTCTGCACAATTAAAATCGAAAATTAAATTAATAGAATAATCTTTCTTTCTCTTTTTCCTTTTATTTTCCCTCCTGCCTGCCTCACTCCCTTTTTTTCCCCCCTTTTTTTCCCTTTCTTTCACTTCATTTCCATCATTCTGTCTCTTCCTCTGTCTTTGCTCTTTCTTCCTTAAATGAGACTTAAGATGTCACAGCACTCTTCTTAAGCTATGGACTGAATCTGTGCATGTGAACAACATTTGGCCAACGTGGTCACTTGATAAACTATAAAACTGAACTATCTGCCTGAATCCTAGGAAATATGTGGATGGCAGATACACAACCACAGGGTGACTGGAATAATATTTAAGATTCTTGCCCATGTATCTTTATTTGGCTTGCCATGGGGCTTTTTATGGAAAGACCTATAGGAAACGGCTTCCATTTGAAGGAAGTCTTCTTGGTGCTGTCCTCCAGGAAAGGGCCTCTGAGCACGTCTAAGCCTCTGTGCCTCCACTCTCACAGGCTCTGCCCTCTTGCCTGGCACTTCCATGACCCCAGCACAGCTTTGCTGGAGCTGATCACTAAGGCCTTCCCAGATGGTTCTACTGGTGGCCCTACAATAGTAAGGACACTGTTGCACTCTTGAACACGTGTAGTAAGATGTATGTGAGTTTTTTGTCAAGGCAGTTTGAGGAAAAAAATTGTGGGATTGTGTTGGATGACTGAATGCTGTTAGACAACAGAGTGCTACTAAGCATTAAAAATCTTTGAATGTATGAGATATCCTCTTGGTAGGGTCTAATTGCATTGTGACTTTTCACATCAATGACATGCAGTATGTTGCTCTCAGAAACCTTCTGGGAACTGGAGGTGAGATTAGCTTGCCCTCCAACCCCTTTTAATTGGTATTTATGACTCAAAGGAGGAGTGTTTTTGAAGGGAAGCACATAGGTCTCATTTTGTCACAGCGATGGTTAATGTCTAGGCATTTGTATTTGCCATATGTTTTTCTCCTTAGCTCTAGTGTTAAAGTTTTGAGGGGTCACTGAATTTGGCACACATGCTTTTTCACTTGGCTGTGCCTCTGACTGTAAGGGATCTGTAAGTATTATTAAACTGTAAAATAATTTAAAGAAGTAAATAAGTTCGGGTACTTATCTTTAATATTTGGAACAACAATTATAACAATAACGACCAGAAAATCTTTTTTTCATTATGTTTTCCTAGTTGATGCATGGCTTTGCAGGAGCCATAGTCCTGACCCCGTTAAAAGGAGCCATGGCCAGGAAAGGTCCCATACAGTTGGGGATTTTCACCAAGAGGTGGCGCTAACAATTACCGCAGACAGCCTTGTAAAATTCTCTCTCATCTATTTTGCAACCGAAGTGAAAGGTTTTATGTGGGCATGTGCACTTACACAGTAGTATGGCGTCCTTCTATTTATGAGCTGTGTAATTGTACGTTTAGTTCTTTCTCGGCGTAGGCAAGCCGCACTATAATGTGTAATTATAACCTTGGTAAGTGTAACACCATTAAAGTTATAACAAGTGGTGTGAACAGCAGAGCAATGATAGGGTGATGACAGAGCGACAAGCTATAACCAGCATGGCATAATAAGAAGAGTCTTGTTCCTGCTATTAGAAAGGCTGTTCTTCATACCAGCTAACTTTCAGTTCCCCAATAGGAGGGAAATTATACTAAGCCTCACAGAAGTTCTGGTTATGTCTGAAGCAGTGACATTTACTGGCCACTTCCCCAAAGGCTGTTAAGGACCTAGAGGCTTTGGCTGACAGAACCTGAGGAAGACCTGGCAGCCCTTGGTGCTAGCAGCACTGGCCATGGTGCAGATCTTGGTAAGGTGCTTGCTCAGCATGTGCATTCAAACCAAGCCCTTCTCAAGCACTGAGCACCCACAGTTATCTGCAGTTATCTGCAACCTTGGCAAGCAGGAGGATGCATGAGCTCCTGAGCTGGAGGGGCCCTTCAATGCAGGCAAAAGTATTTTTCACAAGCCAGTCTGGGGTCAGTCTGCTGCAGGTGCAGAAAACTGACCCTCTCTTTACCCCTTCTGATTTCCCCAAGGCAGGGCAAGTGAAACAGAAGGTGCTCACTGGTACAGGGTGCTGTAATCTCTGTTGGGTGGTGGAAGACCCATGGAACCCGGCATTCTGGGGCTGATGGCTGCAGCAGGGAAGCAGCACTGGCTTCATCACAGAGAATTCTAGGTGGAATACTGGAGGCTTCCCTCCAAAACTTGCTGTAGGTGGATACAGTGATCAATCTTGTTTGAAAAGCAGCCTGGGGGAACACAAAGTTTGCCCAAGGGAGAAAACATTGCTCAACTTCTTTAATATTTCTGCTGGTGGTGAATCTCAGGTGTGTCTTTGCACTGGTGAGTTTCTGCTCCCGGTACCGGTGTGATGCTGTTGGTCCCATCGGAAGTACATACTGCTTAACATCACTGAGGAAATTAGAAATACCAATGTGGGCATGTGGCACAAACTACACTGCAAACTGAATTAAACTCTCTGAAAATATTGCCAGAGAAGACAGCCTTTTACCAATCAAATCCCAGCCTTGCAAACACTTTTATACAGGATTGCAGAAGAAAACTTTAAAATGGTCCTTATGGCATTTCTAATGGAGGCAAGTCCCAGAGCCAGTTTGGGGTAGCTGGTCCAGTCGTTCTGTTTTCACTTTGGCAGGACTACATCACTAATCTGCAAGCTGTTGACAGTCTTCTCAGTGATGCTTTCTTTCCGTGTTTGTGTTTTGTGTTTTCTGGCTGACTTAGCCTGTATCCTGTAAACTTTCTTATTGTGCTCCGAACGCGTTGCAATGACATCTACTGTGGAGGGAGAGAGAAAGCTTATTAACCACAGGCTCACCTCCTGCTGACTGCAGTCGGAGATGACTTGGGACAACACTTACAGCAGATGTTTCTGCTTTATAGATCAATGGAAACTTTACAGAGATATCTCCTTCTTCAGTCCAAAAGTGAATGCCAGCAAGTCTGAGAACCAGTAACTTTGTGCTGGACATCAAGAATTTTACTTGGTTTGTTATGTTCTTTATACATACACAAACTAGCTACCAGAAACTTGTCTTTTACATTGCATTAAATGGCCTCTTCTACAGGAATAAAGCTGCTGTCCACTTGTGGAGAGTGTTCTTGCTGCCTGCCTGCACATGAAGTGTCAGTGAGCCTGGCAGAGATGGGCGTGTAGAAGACAGACAGTCAGGCATCACTGTAGGATGGTATTTTCTGGATTTGAGTCTCCACAGACTCTGGGGAACAAGTCCGTCTTTCAAAGGATAAAAGACATATGTGCTATTGTATCCAAACAAAGGGAGGGAAATGCATCTTTCTTTCTGCAAATTATCTCCTTTCTTAAGGAGGGGCTGACTGGGAAAGAAGGCAAATGAAGAGAAAGGGAAGGCTTAACATTCACAGAAATGGGAGCACATGACTCCTCTCGTACCACAGCACTCCTGTCTACCACAGGTTTGGGTGTGGTTGCTCCTATGCTACAAATTTCCCTCAAAACAACAGCAAACAGAAAATATGTCAACCAAGAAAGCTCATCTATGGTTTCTGATCATCCATGTGAAACCAGTAAAATCCCCCAAGGCTCCTTTTTCTCTCATGCTTTGCTGTTTATGTAAAGGAACACAGACAGTTGTGACTGAAGGAGCTTCCTCGTTTCTGTGTGTGCTGCAAGAGTGGTGGCATCTGTGGGAATTAGACTTTTGTACATCTGACTCTCGTACAACAGACACAGGAAGCCTTTTTTTCTGTACAAATGTCTGTAGGAAACTGCAAATTCAAAGGCACATCTTTCAGTGACAGAAACCTCAACTATGTTGAAACCTCAACTGATGTTACAGTGATGGAAACATCGACTGGTCTGTCAAAGAAAACTTAAGTTAGTGGAAATATTTTTTGTAGCAGCAAGTAACAAAATAGACTTCCAGCCTTCCATAAAGGAGCTGGAGCCTTGTACTGGCCTCATAATTTAATGCTCCTTTAATGTCCATGGACCAGCATATTTGGTGGGATATCTGTATGCTGTTTCTGGGCATCATCTTTTATTGAAGGGCATCTCTCTTTTGAATGTAATGCAGTCTTCCCTTTAGGAATAACAGAGAGGAGCAAGGCGATTCCAGAAGTATGTTCATGACTGTGTAATAATAAAGGTTCTAAAATTCAGTTGGTATTTCTGTGTTTAGTCAATAAGTCCTTGGGTCCATGAAGTCTGAGAGAGTGGATTTCTTTAGTGCTTTAAATGCTCACTGTTGTCTAGCACAGTGATCAGTACAACCTGGTAATGCCAGAGACATGTAAATGCACAGTTCCCTACCTTGTCCTCTTTCAGCCAAACTTAATTGCACAATTGATATTTAGCAAACATCATTGAGATTAGAAAGGGTATGAAAGGCTTGTAACCTGCTTGTTGAGCAAAGTAATATCCAGTTTACATCCGAGTTTCTGGCTACTCGTGTCTTTAGAAAGCAGCCCTGTGAGCACCGGGTAAAAGCAAAACTGTTTAGTTTTGTGGGGAACTCAGGCTGCTGCGGGTATCCTTTCTGGTCAAAAATGCCATAGACACAGTCCTCATCTTCCTCCTGCCTAAGGTCTGGATAAAGTGGTTGGGGTGGTTATTCCACACACCTGCAGAACCAACTCTAGTTTCCTGTATGAACTACAGCATCACTTGCAGTACAGAACAGCAGCAGCAGCTTTCAGGATGTCCCATTGTGTTTTATAGCTGGCTTCTCAAATATTTTTCTATGCACCTCTGATTTCCCTGAGCTAACTTTCTAACAGTACAGGCAATCTTGATTTCTCATTTCTCTTAAAAAAATAATGTCTTCAGCTGGCAGCCCATATATCACTCTTGTTATTTTATAATTTAAAAGTACTAAATATAGATCTGATTGGATTGCTCCCTCCTTTGCCAGCAGTGCTTTAATACATTGATAGCTTCACTCATTGGCCCATTATGCCGGAATAAAGGGAACCCACATCCAAGTGCCTGGGACTTCACTGCAATATGTCAAAGACTCCAGACCACCTGTGCAGCTGTGGTTGTGTATTCTCACGTGAAGAGTGAGAGTGTCATCTTCAGAACAGGTAGAGCACAGAGTAGCCCTTTGTTTAGTGGTGCTTTCTCCTGCCAATTCTCTCTCCAGGAAAGAGGATTGTGGAGCTGTATGAGGAGGCACTCAGCTCATGCATACTCTGTATCAGGAGCTGGACACTGCTGGTGCAGAGCTTGGAGTGAGTCAGCTCCCACATCTGGGGCTTGAGTTGTAAAAGTGGGGCAGGTCATGTGTCCCTTCTTTATCAGAAGAGCATCCCACAAATTTCTGGCTGATCTCCTCTCTCAGCCATACTGGAGAGGAAAGGGCAGTTTTCTTTGTAAGATGAAGATATCTCTCTCACCTTAGCCTGTACCTAACACATGCAGAGTAGCTGTTCACGTCACCAGAGGCTGCTACAATGTCACACGGTTGCATTTGAGACTGTGGCTCCAGAGGCTGTTTCTCTGTGACCTCTCCTAATTTTTTTATGTGAAATACAAATACTCCTTTTAATAACAAACCAATCTCCACTGTTTTACCGGGGCAGGTTTGTCATTATACTCTGGCTATTAGAAGCCTCCAGTAGATGAAAACATGAAATTCTTGACACCCAAACCACCTTGTTCTGTGTTAAAATGCATTGACATTCTTATTAGCATCTGTGAAATATAAACTTAGGCTCTTAGGAGGACCTCATCAGTACCCTTCATGACTGAGTCCAAGGGCTTCTCAGTTTTTTACTTACTGTCTTAGCATCTCAGGACTGAAATTCTTTAATACAGTCCTCTGATTAACTACTTCAGACCTTTTAGGGTCCTATCTGCATAGACACACTTTCAGGATCTCAAGGCAAGTATCTGGATTAAGCATAAACTTCCGTTTCCCATTCAGTAGTTTGGATTCTTGTCCTTTTGAAATTGTCTCTGCTGGTATACCTAGAGTGTGATGGTCTTGGTCCTGGTATGTCATGGGACATTTTGCTGTGTTTGTCTTTTCTCTAGGAATGTCTTTTTCTCTTACACACAAACTGCATTTTAATTTTTTTATCTTCAGACCATCACTGTGCTTTTTTTCAGTCTTGTGCAGAGCCTCTACCCCCGCTATTTGCCTTCTGCTTAAAACTGTTTATGTAAACCTTTACACACTTCACACTCATGTAATGGACTCATTTAAAGTTTCAAAACCATTTCACTTCCTATCCCCAAGGAGAAATGTCTTCTCCTTTGTTAAACTGGCACAACATGTGCTCTATTTGTGTAGTGGTACCTGCCAAAACCTTGTATCGAGCATAATAAAAACATTTGGCATCAACTACCTTCCTAAAGACTAGTCCCCGCAGAGGGCAAAATTCCATTTTCCTGTGTTATATTATTTCAATAATGTACATCAATGACACTTTTAAAACCTTGTCTGCATTTCTCCACCCAGAGGTGGAGACAAAGACAATACATTCATAGCATCTTCTGTTTTCTTTCTGCATTTTTTCTTCTCCTTCCTTGCTTTGTTAAGACCTGCATTTTAGCCATTAACACACTGCTTCCTGTGGTTTTCCTTGTAATGTTAATGTTACTCTTTCTGGCCCTAGTCTAGTCTAGAGCTTGAGAACTCCATGGAAAGCTTATGATGGATCTAACCTCTTTTTCCAAATGCCAGCTGTCTGCTTGGTTTCTGTTATATGGCACAGCAAAGGTATCTCTAGGTGCAGTTCCTCATAGATTCAAGCTTTGTTCATCTTTCTGACCTGAATGTCTTCAGATGGGTTCTGGGGCTGTCTGGAATGGCCAGAGCATCATGAACTTTGGTCTTGATAGGTGCTGGGATCCTCAAGCATCCAACTGGCAGCTTAATATCAGCTTAGATACTGCAAATGGGCTTTTGTCACAGGAACAGAGCTGCCAGCCACATATCGGAAAGAAGAATATGTATTCCATTACAGGGCTGAGCACTTTTGGCTAGGATTGTGTTTCTAGCTCCATCACTAGCCAGTGTTTGTCTTTGGATAGGATACTGCCTTTACTGTGGCTCTGCTGCTTTATCCATAAAATGAGTGTGCCAGTCCTAATGCTCTTTGTAAAGCACTCTGAGTTGTGGTACTGCAGAGCTAAGTTGACTGAAGTAGCTACCTTGTTTTTGCTGCATCCTAGAGTTTCTCAAAAGCCTGACCTTAACTGAAGCAGTAGTTATACAACAGGACAAATACTGGGTCAGCAGCTGTATTTATGAATGATGCCAGAGTCATATTACTCACTGTGAATATTTTATCTGACAAAGCCTTATAGTTTGTGTAATTTTCTTAAAACAGTGTACTGTAAATGTTGCAGTCTGTTGAATAATTTGAGAGATGAGTCAATGGGATTAGGTTAAGATTTAGCAATTTTTGAATGATTGAACTCCTTAGTCCCAGGCAGTTACTTGAACATGCCAGCTTCCAAGTGAGAGATTCCCACTCACTTCAACTGGAAATTCCCTTCATAAAGTGAGTCTGAAAATTGGCTCAATGTGGTCAACAGAAACCTAGCCCTTAAAGCATCATGATTTATTTGGATGCTATTGCAGTTAGTACCCCACTGAGTCTTGCCTGTTGCAGTAAAACTTGTTTTGAAGAATGAGGGCTTGTGGTAAAATCTTGCCTTTAGCTCAAGGTAGCTGAGTGACTCTTGGACTGGTCTTTGTCTGACGTGAAAGCTTAAGCACTGCACAGTAAAATTTGCTCACATGAATATTCTGCTCGTAACAGCCTTGTGTGAAGAACACAACAGCCTTTGTAGGCCATTGTTCTGAATTTAACTTAGTGCCCTTCAAAACTTTCACATCCTGGGTTTGTTTGTTCATAGACTCTCACTGTCTTCTGATTAAATAAATCTTTGTGACCTGAATCAGGCTCAGTACTATCTGTTTAAATGTGTTTGAGTGAAAACACAGTAGCTTCTGAATGTTATTCTTTCATTCACAGCTGGAAAAAAGCTCCTGTATCTCATGGTGACAATGACAACCACTCTGCTCTGTCAGCTCCTTGCTTTCACTATTCGATTTCACAAGATGAATCAAATCAGTGCACTGAACAGCCCTCTGTTTCCTGTAGGGCCTGGTGGAAGTGGTTCAGAAGACTGCAGTCACGCTTGCCAGCTCTCCTGATGGGAAAGTTATGCCACAGGGTGGCAGGACCTAACTATGAGCTGCTGCAAGGCATGCAGTTTGCTTGTTTGGAGAGGTCGTGTTTGCTGTGAAAGTAACTATGTCTTGACCATCAAAATCTTCTTGATCATGATCACATCTGTGCTGCCCAACTGCTGGGAGGTGCTCTCTCACCTGCCTGGTTGAGTTTGAGATAGGTCCACTTTTCCTTTCTGCTTCCTGTTTGCACTGCCCTTTCAGGTAGCAGAAGCAGAGAAATGTTGCATTGCCTCTTCCCCAGGATGGGCAGTTCCCTTGGCTGAAGGAATGAGGCCAAGTAGATATTGCAAGAGGAGAAAGGAGCATGAGATAAGCGGGAGACTTAAACCCTGAGGAAAAGAGCAAAGCAGTCAGATAGTAAGGAAAAAAAAAAAAAGTTAAGCTTTGGAAGAA
Organism: Psilopogon haemacephalus; assembly: GCA_013396835.1. Lineage (NCBI taxonomy): Eukaryota > Metazoa > Chordata > Aves > Piciformes > Megalaimidae > Psilopogon > Psilopogon haemacephalus. Next base: position 56,690 of record VWZI01000935.1, on the reverse strand, counting down.
GAGGCAAGGAAAGAGCTTCTTAAATGCAACTTGCAAAGATATATGCAGATTTCTTCTCCTCAAAGGAGTTCCTTCATGACCTTGGGCTTCAGTTTTGCTGCTCCAAATTAAAATATTACTGCCTTCTAGTGAATGTTAACCATGCACCCAGACAAAAGGAATGCATTTGTTTGGTCAGTAAACATCTTTATATGGGCATTAAAGTAATTTGATTTCCATTTTCTCTTCACCAGGCCGATTTTACTTAGCCAAGTACTGTGCCTGTCACAGACTGCGTTTGCTTTATTCTTTGCTGTGCCACGTGCTCTGCATCATTGTGCTTTACTGACATTGTAGCACCCTCAGCAACCCACTCAGAAAGCTTAGAGCTGACTTTGCATTTTTAGCCTTGATGTCTGGCACTAAAGTTAATTGGGATAATTCAGAGTTCACACCCATCTCCCTGAGGGGCTGGTTTAAAAATACATGTAATATGAGTTTTAAAATAATTTCTTTTGATTGGAAGTATTTGGAAATGTTCCTCTCCACTGGTTTTAAAAGGTGTCATTTTTTTATGAATGCTGAGACGTTGATTAATAAAATTCCAAAAGCATTAACTCAATTGAGCGGACTCCAACTTTTCCCTTTTTTATTATTATGATTTTGTGAAAATAAATGCAATAAAAAAAAATCCCAGCAGTTCTGTTAAACTGTATCCTCAGCAGTCTCCCTCCTGATAGCCCTACCAGATGTTTTACGATGCTAGACGCAGGGCCATTTGCTCTTTTCTCGTGGGAAAGCCAAGCAGAGTCTTGGCAAAGTCTTGGCTTGGCACTATGAGTCTCAGCTTGTGTCCCTGTATCTCAGATACTTCATGCACTGTACCCTGAGGAGGAGCTGGATGATTTAGTCTGGACACTTTTAAGACACTTGAAGTGGGAGCAGAATTTTGTCTGGCTACCTCTAGTTGCCCTCTTCCAGCCTTCTGGGGCCAGCATATGGGAGGTGATACTCAGGCCCATCTTCTCCATTGCATGCACTGTGGTGGCCGTGAGGGCTGTTTGGAAGGATGCCAGAGGCAGACTCTGGCTCTACCAACCCAGGATCATCTCCTGTGCAAGACTGTTCATGGCCACCCAGTGCTGGGAGACCCACCAAGGGAGAGGCTGCTCTTTTGCACTTCCCAGGTCTGGCACAAAGTATGCCCTGCGAATGGAGCTGGAGAGACTGCAAGCCCTTGTATTTGGGAGGGAGGGGCGGGGTGAGAACCGGGGAGGTAGAGGTGGAGACTGTCTCTGCTTCCAACTGCCAGCCCAATGGCCAGTGAAGAATTTATTGCCCTGGCTGCATTTGGGGTACAGAGGGCTCAGAATAGCTATGCATCCTACACATCTGAGTGTGCTGCCACACGAGATTCATTTGTCAACTGGCCTACCTTCTTCCTGAAGTTTCTCTCTCCTTTATACTACAAGGGCTAATGCATTGTTCAAATTAAAGCAGGCCTGGAGATGGAGGACAGAGATGGTTATTGAGTGGAATGGACTGATGAGGAGTGGGTAATATATTTAAAGACTGTGCAAGAGCCACTAGGGATGCTGTAGTCTGATTTATTTGATTTAGCATAATTTATAGTACACTAGACTGTGTTGTGATTCTTCAGGGTTTTTATCAGGAAATTTGCATCCATTATTTAAGCATCTCTGGGCAGAAACATTCTCTTTCTTTTATTATTTTGGCTTTAAACATATCATATACCACAGAAGAATTTATAAGTGTATAAAGGCTTTTAATAAGCTCAGATAGGGAAAAAAAAGACATTTGAAAGCTAAAATCAGCAAAAGAGTAGGATTCCTGCTTCACTCTTTCCCAAGAGCCTGGGTGGACTTTGTTAAGAAAAGGTAATATTTTATCTGCATTAATTTTTTTTGGGGGTGTCTTTAGGAAAAAGCCAGCCTCGGTAGAGTCACTGACATCCAGAATCCAGTGGCTCAAACCGGCACTGAGTCTCTTCTCATATCTACTAAAAAACACAGATCTGGTCTTCCTTTCTGAAGTGGTCCTGGAGTTTAGTGCTGGAATTTTGCTTAGTAGAATAGATGATAAAATAGAATCATAGAATGGTTTAGGTTGGAAGGGACCTCAAAGAACATCCAGTTCCAACTCCTCTCTATAGGCGGGACACCTCTCACTAGAACAGGTTGCCCAAGGCCTCACCCAGCCTGGCCCTGAACACCTCCAGGGAGGGAGCAGCCACAACCTCCCTGGGCAACCCGTTCCAGTGTCTCACCACCCTCACTGTAAAGAACTTTCTCCTAAAATCCCATTTAAATCTCCCCTCTTCCCAGTTTAAACCCCCATGATACTCTATTCTTTTGATGTTCTAAGCATGACTTTTACATCGTAAAATAAAATGCATTTTTTAAAGTTAGTCCTCAATGATTTCACACTCTCCAGAGACTGTTGCTAAATGGAGATGTCTCAGGTGAAGCTGGGGCTCTCATTAAAGCAGAAGCTGCTTCAGCACAAGATTGGGTCTCTAAATGTACCATCAAAGGAAATGTCTTTTTGCTTTGCTTTGTTTTGTTTTGTCTTCCTGGAATTTTAAATCTTTTCCATACACAGAGCAGGACAGGGGGGTGTTGTTCAGTACACACCCTACTAAGTTGCCTTGTGATGCACTGAACATCTCGGTAAATGATGTGGCCAGAATATCTTAAACCTTCATAGAGGGATCTCAATCTTAAATCTGTGACATATCATGGATTCAGCTGCTCTGCTGGACTTTCCCCTGATATGATTTATTTCTAGGTACATTCCATGTTTTTGAGGTTTGCATCGCATTTAAACATAGCAAGCTGCAGCCCTTGAGCCCTCAGCCTAAAGATATTCAGTTTGGGGAAGTTTGAATCCTTGGTGATCTGCAGACTGCAATGCTGTTTCAAACCTTTGTTGACAGTCAAGCACACAGAGTGTTTAAAGTTTTAATAAGTTTAGAGTTCATTCTGAAGTCCACCAACCTCTGTGTACATCTGTAATTTATGAGTGCCTCTTGGTTGGTTTAGTAAATTGTACCTAAGAGTGTTTTTGAAACTTTGGCAGCTCTACATATAGTTTCATGATTCATGTGTGCTTTTGCCAGCTCCTTCAGTTCTTTTTTTTTTTTCCTCTTTAGATTCTTAGATTCTTTCTTTTTTTTCTTTCTTTCTCTCTCTCTCTCTTTCTCTCTTTCTTTCTCCCTCTCTCTCTTTCTCTCTTTCTTTCTCCCTCTCTCTCTTTCTCTCTTTCTTTCTCCCTCTCTCTCTTTCTCTCTTTCTTTCTCCCTCTCTCTCTTTCTCTCTTTCTTTCTCCCTCTCTCTCTTTCTCTCTTTCTTTCTCCCTCTCTCTCTTTCTCTCTTTCTTTCTCCCTCTCTCTCTTTCTCTCTTTCTTTCTCCCTCTCTCTCTTTCTCTCTTTCTCTCTTTCTTTCTCTCTTTCTCTCTTTCTCTTCCTTCCTTCCTTCCTTTCTTGTTCATCACCTCTTTTCCCCATTGGAAGATGTTCTTAAATATTTAATTCAGGGCTAGGGTTTGGAATGTAGTTTACCACACCTTTTCTCTGCCAAACCCCTTTACACGCTCTATTAAGAACAACTTTCCACAGACTGATGTATTTATTTGTGAAAAGGCTCTTAAAGCTGGTGTAGATGGCAGAAGGTAAAGCACAACAGGCCAAGTCCACTTGTGGAGGAGCACTGCTGCTTTTGTGCAGGCAGGGCTTGCTCTCCTGCAGCCTCTCTGCAATGCCAGCAGCAGGGGCAAGGCAGCTGCCCTCCCTTCAGAGAAGCTGTGGGGAGGTGCTGAAGAGGAGAAGACATGAGTGAGTGTGCTCTGTTAGTAGCAGGTCCTCAAGGTAATGCTGGGTGCCTGACTTCTGGCCAGGGACATTTGGGCTGGGAGAGTCTTGTCAAGAAAATACAGGACAGCTGCCTGGAGGCAACTGGATAATATTGAGGCTTCAAAAAAAAAACAACCCTCTTTGTGCCGTTGCCTTGGACAGCCTGTAGCTGGGAGCTGCTGGGCTGTTTTATTGTCAGTAGAAGAGTCAGTCTTCCTCTTGTGTATGAACTTTAAAGTTTCTGGCAGCTCTTGTCAAAATAATCCTGTTTTCTTCAAAACATGTGAGAATTTCTGGGCTCTTGAGAAAGCTGAGTGCCTGACAAACCTAGCACTTGTCTTTTCAGACAGCTAGAGGTGGCAGGGGCACAACTATGATACTGGCTGCATTGATGGTTCTCATAACTTCCCTTGTTATTTTTATTGTCTCCTCCTCCGGAGTGCTTTGATTAGACTGGAATGCTAGGTTTGGGGTTTTTTTAAGCTTCTAGCCTTTGTGACTGTAGAAAGAGTAGCTTGAAAACATGCAGTGTGCTTCGAGTGTGCTAAAATCAGAAAGGGAACAAGAGCCCATGTGGGACTGTGGGTATGGGACATATCTTTCTTTAACTCTGGATTTTTCTTTGTATTATGATTGCTTCAGGCTTGATATCATCCTTATAGCAGAGGTCTCAGGACATGGTGCAACTTGCCTGAGGTTGACACAGCAGGGCAGTAAGTCAAGAACATGCTCAAGGTGTCCTAGCCATGTGCTGCATTGCTGCTGCTGTGCTGCCTCATGTGGGCATTACCCAAGGACTGAGCTGGTGCAGGCTTTGGTCACATTCAGAACAGTTTACAACAGAGAACAAAAGAGTTAGAAAATAGTTTGTGCCTTCTAGCAAGTTAGCTTGCTTTCACTGTGTTTCCACCCCAAACCTCATAATGGTGGATTTTTAGTGTGTCAGGTTTAGATTCCTTCAGCTTTGCTGTCACATGCTAAATTGGTTGTGGGCAATTAACAAGGCAGGAATTATAAAATAGGTAGTTATTTTTATTTCCAAATGACCACCCACAAACTGTGTACAAACTAGTTAAATTTGAGTCCTAATTCAGTTGGGAAAAATCATCGAAAGGATGCTTACAGGCAATTTAATAATTTATGAAAATCAGAATATTGGAAAAAGTTTAGCCAATAATGGCTTTGCTCCTCTTATAAATAGGCAGCCTGAAGCCCTAGAGAAAGTCTGTTTTAGAATTCAGAGTGAGTCCCTGGCTCCTTTGTGGCAGTGTTGGAGCTTCTTGGCATCTTGATAGCCATTGAGATGCTTCCAGGTCTTCCCTGACTATAGCAGGGTGCTAGGAAAGAGGCAGATGATCTCTGACCTGATCCTGGTTCCTCTTGGCATGGAGGTTTGCAGAGGTGCAGGCAAGATCTCTAACAGATGTGCAGAGAGCACAATGTGGGTGGCACTTCTCACCACAGTGTGAGGCAGCTTAATGCCTTCTCCTGGTAAACTTGAGGCACTTAAATTTCCAGATTGTTCAAGCCCAAAACATCAGGGCTAAGCTGGTCTGAAGCATGAGGCAGAGCAGACCACGTTGTTCAAGCTGAGCAGTGCATAGAGCAGAATGTAGAGCAGAGCAGTGAGGCAGACGCAGCACAGAGCAGTTCTATTGCTTACAGGTTGGCTCAATTTATATTACTTGCCCAAGTGCAATGGTTCCTTTGGCCATAGGGTTTCGTCAGAATGGCATTTGCAAAGCTGACCATATTAGGTGAACCCCGGGGCTTGCTTACCCTTATTTGGGCAAGACACTAACAAGTACCTAAATACCCATGGGTACCTGTTAATCACTTTGGGAGGGGACATAATGGCCCAGGCCTTTGTTTTCCTCCTGCCCTTGCTTCCCCTATCAGCAGAAGGTTGGGACAAGCCAAGACATCTAATAGGCCTATTAGCCTTCCACTACACATGCTTGCAACACTTTTGCTGCTGTTGGCAGCTTGGTAATATTTGCCTTTTTAACTTGAATTTGGCAGCGTTAGTCTGAGAGCATGTGCCCTCTCTCCCTCTTAGATATCACTCCTTTCTGAAAGGTTGGAGCTTTTGACACATTTCATGGCTGGACAGTAAGGCAGTGAACCTGCAACAAGACGTTCCCAGTTCTAGCGAATTAAAGTCTAGGAACTACTTTGTGAAAAGAAAGTTATATGCAAGCCATACAACCATTAATTGTCAACAGCTTGTGCTCTGCTGACACTAGCTTTGTTTTACATTATTCCTGTAGTGAAGTAGGAATGCTTTTATACATAGGCTGGTTGATTATAACTTAGGCAGACAGCTCTTCTGAGCTGATAAAGAGGATTTAAACTGGAGACAGAGGAAGTGGTGGAAAATAATACGAAGTGAAACTTTAAGTCCCATCTTAAAAAAATAAAAAAACCACCAAAAAAACCCAAACTAACAAAGAGATAATCTGAACAGATTTATATTTATCTGCCTGACACATGTAATTAATGCAGAGAACTGGCATCTATGCTGTCAATAGAAACACTTTATTATTATTAATAACTATTTGTTAACTCTGGCACTCATGGTATATGCCAGGCACTGTGCAAAACCCAAAGCAAGCATAGTGTCTCACCAGAGAGCTTATATTAATCTGCTCTATTGAAAAAAATATTTTTTAAAATACTGTTTATAAATCATTCTTCCAGCAGTATATAGAACAGAGATTTGCATTTCCACATTCATGTTTTCATGGCAAGCAGATTTGCCACAGTGAAAACTCTATTGCAGTTCAGTCCTGCTATGCTTAATGGAATTTCGTCTGGGCAAACCATTGGAAGTGCCTGCTGCAAAGAGGCCCTTAATACACAGTTAACCTTGAAATCTGCCTAAGCATCATTAACTCTAATGTCTTTGAGTTCAATGAAATCACACAGTTTTTCTTTTTAGTATATACCATCATAAAAAGGGACTCTTTCAAACATTAGTCAACCACAGCATAGCTTTGTGGAGTGTTTTAGCCTGTGAAGGGTGAAGAAGAGTGTTGTGCATGTCTTCAAAAAGGAAAAGTGATTTGCCAAACATGTGAGACAATGGTTTATTTTGAAGCAGTAAATTGTAAGAACAAGAAATGGAAACCAATAAGAAAAACTTGAACAATAAAATATTAGGCAGCTAAGTGACTATGGCTTGATATATCTTGTCTCAGCTTTTCTTTGATTTTCCCCAAAAGTGACAACAGAAAGGCTATGAACAATGCAGCAATATGATGTACTCCTACCAAAATGTAAACACAAAAGAAATATTCTAAAATTGTATCAAATTATCTGCAAGAAACAGAAAAAGATTAATCACATTTTCAGTTCCTTAGAAACAGAGAAAAATCAAATGCAGAGCTTAAAAGGTTTATCTTTACATAGGCAGAAATTCCTTATTAAAAACTGGATCCGAATTAGAGCAGACCAGATTAATATTTTGATGATGATGTATTGGATGAATTACGTGGGTGATGTGTTTCATCATGACAACAGTAAACTGAAAAAAACAAAAAAGCCCAAAAACTCAGAATATGCCTCACATTTTCTCTTTCTCAACAAATAAGGATATGAATGATGATGTACTTATTATCTTTATTAATTATCTGGATGAGGAGATTGAGTGCACCCTCAGTAAATTTGCAGATGACATCAACTGGGTAGCTGTGTCGATCTGCTAGAGGGTAGGGGAAGCTTTACAGCAGAGCCTAGACAGGTTAGAGTGATGGGCCAAGGCTAATTGTATGAGCTTCAACAAGGCCAAGTGCCAGGTCCCATCCTTGTGTCAAAACGACCTCATGATAAGCTATAGACCTGGGGATGTGTGGTTGGAAAGCTACAACTTAGATAGGGTCCTATGGGTATTGGTTGATAGCCAACTGAACATGTGTCAGCAGTGTGCCCAAATGGCCAAGAAGGCAAATGACATCCTGGCTTGCATTAGAAACACTACGGCCAGCAGAGACAAGGAGGTGGTCATCCCCCATGTGCTCAGCACTGGTGAGGCCACACCTAGAATATTATGTTCAGTTCTAGGCCCCTCATTACAGGAAGGTGGAGCATGTCCAGAGAAGGTCAAACAAGGCTCATGAAGGGCCCGGAGCACATGGCCTGTGAGGAGAATCTGAGGGAGCTGGAGTTATTAAGTCAGGAGAAAAGGAGGCTGAGAGGAGACCTAATTGCTCTCTACAACTACCTGAAGGAAGGTTGGAGTGAGAAGGGGGTCAGCTTTTTGTCCTTGGTGGCAAGTGACAGGACTAGAGGAAACAATTACAAGCTGCACTAGGGGAGGTTCAGGCTGGATATTAGGAAATATTTCTTCACTGCAAGGGTTCTCAAACATTGGAATGGTCTGCAGAGGGCAGTGGTGGAGTCACCATCCCTCAAGGTGTTTAAGCAGTGTGTGGACCTGGTGCTTAGTGACATGATTTAATGTTGATCCTTCAGTGCTGGGTCAAAGCACTGGATGATCTTGAAAGCCTCTTCCAACCAAATATACTCTGTGATTCTGTGATGAATTAATGAATTTCAGGTTCCACAAATGGGAACAAGCAATATGACATTTTTAGAAGTCTTTCAGGTGTGGATCTTAATGCAAGTGGTTGTAGCACGCTCAAATGGACTAGAACTCTTTATTAACCCTGGCTTAACACAAGTGGTAGAGGGAGAATGTGTAGAAAGAAGAAAAGTCTTCAGCCAGAGATCCACCCTATGTGAGTCTGTGTAAAGCACAAGATGCGTGGAGAGCTCTACCTCTCCCTTCCTAATGCAATCCATTTTCACAAAAACCTACAGGTTTAGTTTGTATTAATTTCTTACCTCATGCCATTGAAAGACTGCCTTTTTGAAAAACATTCAGTGAAAGCCAATGAACAGGTCTACAGACATTCTCCTTTTCCTTCGCTCTGAGTCTATTGAATAAGAATCCTGCCTGGCCAGGCTGGACAATGTAAAGTTTATTCCCAAGCTAATGGCTCCGGACTCATGGGTTAAGCAGACAGCATGCTGTCCCAGGAAGGCTCAAACTCACAGCTTTTTCAATTGCTTGGTGGCTTGTAATTTATGCAGCTGTAGTAGACACTCATTTGAAGTACCAGAGGTTGTTTCATTTTTGAGAGGGCCATTGAAAGTTTTACCTTTTTGCATTGATCCTTGGCTTTCTCTTACCTATGACCAAATATTCTACCTATGCCTCCTCCCTTGGACCTGTTCTATGCTTGCAGTGCATCAACCTCTTCCTCCACATACTGCCCTGTGATAAACCTCCCACTCCTGCAGCTGCAGATACAGTCGGAAACTGGTCAAGATGCTATTGCTTGATTTTTTTTTGTTCTTAATTTCCATATCTTCTCCAGGAAGGAAAAAAAAAAACCACAAAACCCCCAAACAATCAAACCCCCCCCAAAAATCCACTGGAGAGCAAAGAAGACAAAAATAGAGAGTGCTCAGTGTTACCAGGAAAAGTGTGAGAAGGGCAGAACCCTTCATGCTATCACGGCAGGGGTTATGGAGACCCTTGCCAGGAAACCCTACCACCATGTAGGCAGTAACAGGGGTTCATCTTACTTTCAGCTTAAGCATCACATTGCATCATATAACTGCATTTACAAAGTTGCCTACACCCAAAGTGACCTGTCCGTGCACTGAAAAACATCCCTTCTTGCTCCAGATGCAGGAAATATGCTGTCAAAATGTAATGGTCCAGCTTACGGATTGGTTGAACATTTTATGATCTTTGAAAGGCTGGCAACTGGTGTGAACTTTTGCATCAGATAACAATGTTCCCAGCTCCAAATACTTCCATGTGACTGGCTTTGGTTAAAGAAGCCACTCTCTCTGAATTTAATTAGACAGAAATATTATTTAAGGTCAGATACTACCCCTTTTCGTTACTAAGGAAGATAGCCTGGAGCATTGCTTCATGCCCAAGAGTCTCACTAGCACAGCTTTCTGGCTGAGAAAACAACGTGCTACATCCAGGAAAAATATGAAGACTATATTTATGCCTAGAAACTGTCACACTGGTATCTTTATAAATTGCACCAATACAAACCCAAAGTGCCTTAATATAATTATGTGTGTTTTCCTTGGTTAGTTTAAGATGAGGTCTTCAGGAGCGATCTGAATACCTTCTTCCTACCAGATTGTCTTGAAAGGCTGAGGCCTCACTTCATAGGAAGAGTCTTGCTCTTCCTACATGCCCTGTAACTATGTCTTGGACAATGACATTTTGGTTACAGCAACAAATTCTGTGTGAGGGAAGCTAATTACTGGGACTGGAAAAAAATAATTCAGCAGTTTTCTTTCTTTGTGAGTCACCTGCAAGCAGGTGAAACTTTTTTTCTGGAAGAACTGGTGGCTCACAAAGTGAATTTCCTGGCCATCTTGAGAGCCATTTTCTGGGCAGACCAACACCCCAAGCCTCTTGCACTGGGTCAATGCATCCTCCTGCCACAAATTCACATAGAGTGAGAGCTTGTCTGGGCTTGGTGCTGCTGTGTGGGCTGGTGGAGGGAGCACAAAGGTGTCTCATGGCTTGGGGAGCCCTGCTGTACCCTTGCTGAGGAAATAGGTGAGGCTTTAGTAGAAGGATAATAGTAGTTTCTACCCTTTCTGCAGATCACTTTGAGGAGAAAGACTCTTTGCAGCTGTGTAGCTTAGTGTAAGGTGCACCAAATGTAGAAGTTAATTTTGAAGGAAGATGAGTGCTTTCATTTGGCATTTACAAAAAAAAATAGATGCACTTTGTATTACCCCATGATGGTCCAGCTCCTTTTAATGTCTGTAAGCAGCCTGTGGTCTTTGAAGAGCTGGTGAACAGCTTGCTAAGAGCTTGCTGATCTAACTTGCTTGGCTGGGATCAGCCACATGGCATATTCCTGTGACCATGGGGTGGAAATCCCGTGCTCTCCTCAAACAAAATTACCTTGTAGCTTGGAGTTTTAGCAAACACTCCTGCCACAAGCACATCCCTTATATTTGTAAGGGAAAGGGAACGGGAAAGGGACATGGAAGTTAAAGTGCAAAAATAATCTGCCATTCCATTTTTAGAGAAGATGAAACTTTACCCTGCAAAATTTGAGAGCTGATGCTGCTGGTGCTCTAGTGGGAGATATCTACACTGAAAGTATATGTGAGCTAAATGCCACAAAAAAAACCCCAAAACAAACCAAAAAACCAAAAACCCCCTGTGTTTGGTGAAGTTCTGGCCCCATTGTCATACAGAGCATAATGGGAAATGGGAGTCACATCTAAAAGCATGCACCAAAAATAGTAGTATTTGTACAGGGTGGTGGGCACTAAACTGCCAGACAGAGCTGAATCAAATGGTTGGGAATAACTGGGCAAGAAAACACACGGCTGGAAAAATAGTCACTAAATTCTTCTCACTCCTTTCTCTGGCACATTGTTCTCTCTGAAAATGTTGACAACGTTCCTCAGACAGAAATGGAAAAAGTAAGTGAATAAGTCATGGTTATGGCTTATTTTCTTTGTCCAGCAAGGGAGTATTGTATAACAGAATTTTGTTCAAGTATCAGTTTTATTCTTAAAATAGTTAGCTATTATTCTTCATACTATACATGAAACAAGAGCTATGTTTTGGGTCTATTGTACTTCTTGATAACATGTCATGAGTGAGCTTTTTAAAAAGTAACAAATAAAAATAAATATTTTTATTCAATTAATTCTAAATTAATTTAAACAAAATTTAAATTAAATTAAAATTAAATAAAATGTAAAAGGAGATACAAAAAACCCTTTTATTCCTGTGTATTTGGGCAAAGCAGACATCTGTGAAACCAGAGACTATGAGTACGAAATCTTTTGTTCTCTATTCTCTGATAAATGAACTATAAAACAGGAAACAAAGACAGGTGTATTTTGAAGGCAGTGAGCAGACTCTGCTACCAAGTATGATCTAACACTCCTGTATTGCCATGTTACTCAAAGTAAAAATGACTTCTACCGGGAGATAGAGGGCCTCTCTCTAAAAAAGATGGCTATGAGCTTGTGCAAACATAGGATCAACAGTGGAAATGTATAATGCAACAACAATCCATGTATATCAAAACAAGGCCACAGTGTTTCAAGAAACTTGAAAGCAGGGAAAGCAGAGAGATCTTGTTACAAGAATTCTGTATCTAAAGCCAAAAGATAAGTGGCAAAATTCTCATGTCAACCTTTCTTCTTTTATTTTCTGGTTTGGTTTTTTTGTGTTGGTTTTATTTGGTTTTATCCTTTGCATTGGAGCAGAAACATTACCCAAAAAAGCATCTCACAAGGTGATTTCAGTACTTCCTGCAGGCTGTAGAAAGATACAAAGACTTCAGAAAGATGCTGGAGGGAGGGTGAAGAGTGGCTTTGAAAAGTAGTGGTTATTCATGGGCAGGTTGTGTAGCAGGGGCTAGGTGCTTCATTCTGTGCAAGACTAAAGATTTAAGCTATCCTTCCTCCAAACACATTACCAATATAAAAGACAAGATGTTGGACCTATCTCAGTTTTCATTTATCCTATCTCAGTTGAAACAACTTTTAGAAATTTAGTGTGAGAACAGTTTCCAAAAATAGCTAAAAGTTAAAGGGTTGATGATGGAGATGGCGGCATCCATAGCAAAAGCTCAGGAAGCCACAATACTCCCTCCTCTTCTGTATGCCTCAGAAAGCATCTGGTTTTCGCTAAGTTTTGAATGAAAATGTATTCTCTTGTATTACTAATTGGGAGGGGGGGGAAGGTCACCTATCCCTATATATTACCAGCAAAATAAACAATTGCAAGGAGTTCTAGTTTTGATCTTGAGGTGAATATGTGTGAAATACACTAAGTCAGGAGGGTTATGCTAACCATATGTACTGCTGTATATATGTCACATACATAGACAGATGACCATGAACAGGAAAACACAATCAATCATGCTGGCACTTTCTTCCCAGCCTTGCTTTCAAGCACCTACAACAGAAAACCACTGATATGCACACATGTGTAAACAAAAGTTGGCATATTTCTATTGCTTTCCCCCCGCCCC
>VWZI01000935.1:2521-43774 GCA_013396835.1 Psilopogon haemacephalus | reverse complement strand
CCCCCCCCCATCCTTCAGTAACACTAGGGATAATATTTGCCTCTCATTGTTTTAAGTGGCAGTAATCCACTTGCTAAGTGGAAAAGCTACAATGGAAAAGGTTTTAATTTAACATCGCAACACAGAAAACAGATTATTGCTGAAAAGGCAAAGTTCTGATACCCAAGTCTCATAAAAAGAAGGTGGCTTTCCTAATGAATATGCTCTTTCCTTGGGAATGGCAGTGAAGTCCTGAGTTTCTTCTATCATTATGTGCAACTTGTCTGAAACAGCTTGTCCCAGGGGATGGCAAAGTTTGAAATTTCAATCGGCTCTGTTAATTTGAATTTGTATTGTCACACCTTGACTTCCATGCTTCAACAAGTCCTAACCCCATCTTCAGCTGCTAGAATTTGGCTTGATAGAGTATTTGAAGCCCATGTGAAATCCCTAAATCCACTGATTTGTACCAAAGCTAGAGTAGCATATCTGACATTTGAAAGCAAATTTAAGGCAGAAATTTCAGAGACCATGAGTTGAACTTTAACATCTGGATAAGAGGCTTCCTTTTTGACCCTATTCAATGTCTTTCAGCTCCTGTGGATTTCTGGGAACACTGGGGAATGGTCAGTGTATCTGAAAATCAGACTCGTAGTAAGGTACTGACTAAAGAGCAAAGAATATTACTTTTAGACTGTTATCAAAATGTGTTCTTTAAGCTTTCTACTGAGCTGCTCACCTCACTGCTGTGAAGCCTGTTGAATACTGAAGTAGCAAAGCTGGGGAGGTTCTTGTCAGGTTTTCCTGCTGACTCCCCATTTTTAATTTCTTGTATCTTTTGTTGGCCCCTGTGCACCACATTCCTGCATTTCCCTAATGGGGAAAAAAAAACCTCTGGAGAGGTGTTTTTTACTGTTAAAAATTGAAGAAAGAAGAGAGAAATGCAAAAACAGAATGCAGCATTCACTTAGGTCTACCTTGAAGAAGATGGATTCAATTTCACCCTGAATAAGGACACTGAGGAAATTTCAAATTTTCTAGTATTTGCTGCAGCAAAGTTAAGAAACAGATACATATCACAAATCTTAGGAATCCAGTCAAAACAGAAGACATTTCTGAAGATAAATTTGCAATTAACTACTTTCTAACCATCTTCAGAGCAAAATTCTTGGTGGGGATAATTTTGTCACTCAGTGCAGAAAGAAGAGTGTTATTTGCATCTACTTTTTTTTTTTTTTTTCTTTCAGGTGTATTTTTGGGAAGTAATAATAGCACATTTATGGATTCCCACATTTTTCAGTGTGCTGCAAGAACATCTGCTAGCTCTCATCAAACTTTTCTGTGGTGGTTATCCCCATTTAACAGGTTGAAGAAATTAGGCAGGTTAAAGGACTTGTCCAAGACCACACAGGGAATCAGATGATAGTATAGGTATTAGAATTATAATTTCCTGGCTCTACTTACAATCACCTTGCATCAAGGAGAAGCCTTTTTTTTCTTATAAAGCTCTTTGGTTATTTGACTTTTTCTCTCTTTTATTCTTGTTCCATCTCACCTAAAATATAATTGAAAAAAAAGTCCTCCCTTTTAGTATGCATATTTGAGATTAATCTGTGATGCAAAACAGATGAAATAAATGTTGTCACCACTCCAGAAAGAATAGGGAGCATTTTTTTAGCTGACATGATGGCATAGGTAGGTTACAAAAACCTCATAGAGTTTTGGCAAAGAGGCAACCTCTTGAGCTCACATTAAACTTACTCATGTTAATAAGGTGGTCTGCACAGCTTCTAAGGTAGGACAGGTGTAAAGCTAATAAAAACACGCTGAAATCACAGTATCCAACTATGGACGTAATCAAAACACCCACCTTAATTCCTCATTTTTCTTTTCTTGTAGCTCTCCAGCCAAATATCCCTCTGTATCTGATTTTGATGATAAATGTTGTGATGGGGTAGGGAAAAGGTTACTATGCTCTACTAAATTAAGTCCCCAGGGAAGGCATTTCTTTATGGCCCTCTTTTGTGCCACGAGGAAACCTTCTTTCCATATTTTAAAGGCTTCACTTGCTATAAAGGTTGAAAGGCTTTGATGTCAAAGCATTCTCCAGATTTTTTTTTTCTTAAGTCAGGAAACATTGCTCTTTTACAGACATCTTTCAGTATATTTTTGTAGTCTTGTAGATCAGGTTTTGCCCTATTCTTATCTTGTTTTGCCCAGTGCCTTTTAGCTGGAACATCCAGCAACATCTAAAGACTCATGAATCTGAAGTGATGTGAAACAGCTCTCTGGGAGTCACTACGACTTCATTTGTGAGGGGTTTTGTAATACTATTCCTGCATTTGGTCATGGTAACAAAAACAAGTCACTTTTAGGTTGCATTGGCAAAGGGATGCAGATAGACAATAATTCAAACCAGCTGTGCCATGGAGCTCATGTCCAGGGCCTGGACTATCAAGAGTCAAGCCTTAGCTATGTAGTCCAGTCTGGGAAGCACTGCTGGGTTGGGGCGTGCTAGCAAAAGGGTGAGCAGGACCCGGTTTTGTTTTCCTGCATTCCCTATGGCCTCAAGACACTCGAGAATCTCAAGCTGGTGTGGTCAATAGGGCTGCTCCTCAGCTGGTGTTATACCAGCCCAGCTGAGTAAGTGTGAACATGCTCACACTTACTCTCGTCTTCCCATCCCCTCTCTATCATACTCTTACCATTCTCCATCCCTTTGGCATAAATAGAATCCAGCCACCAAAGGGAATTTAACTTGTGTGTGAATTCAGTGTTGATTGTAATGGTGCAATCTGTTTACTTTAATATGTGACACTCTTCCTCATCTACCTCGGCAGTTTTCTTGCATGGAAATGGGTTTCTTATCATGTCCTTACCTCTGACCATAAAGCTGTATTGCATCCTTCCTGAGAAATGCAGAAATGCAGTCTCTTGTTTTGGGGGATTTGTGGGTTTGTTTGTCTGTTTGTTTTTTAATGTATGCTCCTTAGCAAGTTAATTCCTTAAAATTCTTTAAAGTGTCACAAATACAGTGTAAATATCTGCTACCTGAGAGCATGGGCTGCCCCTTGGGATAGCATCTAAGCAAGCACATTAACCTAATGATGCTGTTCAAGCATGAGATCTAGGAGTGACTGGATGAGGACTTTAGGAACTGTGTAAGAGATGATGAGTTGTACTTGTCACTGTGCTAGTCTGCAAAGCTGGAGCATATTGCTGCAGTTGGAAAAGTGACAAGAATGGCACACAGGAAGTTACATGGACAGAGATTTGTCACTGCTACATCCAGACCAGCACAGAAATTGTTCGTTAGTGACATACTTTAAGAAAATGTATTTGATGTAACAGTGGATTAGCTCAGCAATATACATTCATCAGGGGAGAATTTCAGGTTTATGTCTAAGTAAACAAATAGTTACTTATGTTCTTTCATACCAGGTGGTATGATGTGTGTCTTGGTCTTCTGCTGCTATATCATAATCCTCAATATGTATATTAAATAAAGGTGGATGAAGCTGTTTTGGTTTCTAATCATGCTTTTTAAGAGGAGTTACTGGTCCTAATGGTCTGTTTATAGAATATTCTCAGGTTTTATACTTGCCAGAGGTGTACAGAGGCAGCAGCAGGGGTATAGTTTGTCTGGATGCCAACTTTTCACAGAAGAAAAGCTTCATAAATCACTTGCATGAACTGTCAGTGCTGTTAGCAACTCCCTCTGGTGCTGTACAGCTGAGGGGGTTGTGTTGAGCTCAGCACTCCCCTGCAGTCAGAGGAGTCCTGCTTTAGTTTATTTTTCTTTCCTAATTACCTATAGTCAGGGAAAGCTGGTCCAAGCTTGGAACCTCTATAAAACACATTGGATGATCAAAAAACCATGACAGGCTCTTCAGTGCCTAACAACTAATCGTGCACAGTAGCCTGCATCTCTGCTAGACTCGGCTTGGCATCACTTATTCCTCCTTAAGCATGACAATAAGCTTTCCTTGCTGACTTTAAAAGAGAACTAGTTTTGAAGAAGAAAGTGTGGATGTCTGGACCCGAAGTTGTGTAGCTAATGCTGACAATGCACACAAAAGCTTCCCAGTGTCAGATGAGAAGAACATGGGCCATAAATTCTCTGTCCTTAACTTATAGCCACACAGATGGTTTTAATTACAGTAGATGTTGTGTGAAAATTAACTTCAGCTTGTGCCTAAGTGGAGGAGCACTTGTGGAAAGGGGCTCAGGAGGTGAAGGCTGTTTTTAAGAGTCCTGTGCATAGAACAATGTCTTTGTCTATAGTAATGTGGCATCATTGACTCAAGGTGCAGATCGCACACACGGAGGGGTAAGAAAAATATTTAGCTTTGTACAGCCACCTTGCTTGTGGGGATTGAGTGTAGGTGTGGCATTTCACATAACTTCTGCTTAGTGTTTTTATCTGATTCGACTCATAGCTGTTCCACTTGTTGCATGGCATGAATAGTTTCTCTATTGAATATCAGGCAGGAGAATAAATGAGATGAAAGTTCTCATCTTACCTGTTGCTGTTCTTTCCTACACTGATGTGCAAGGAGAAGATGATGCATACCAGCCTTTCTCCCAGTCCTGGTGCAGAAAGCTAGGAGAGGTTTCTCCCTGCATTTGCTCCCAGCTGATGTATGGACTGCCCACACCATCTCCCCAGAGCCATAAGGCCTGATTTGGGTGCATAAAATTGTATGCATGCTGCAGGGGGTATTTCAGGGAGCTGGGGCTACCAGGACTTGCCTACAAGGCACCAGCTCTCAGAGAAGCACATGCATGTTCACATCTGAGGCTGATGGGGCAAAATCCATATCTATTGCCTCAGCTGCAATTCCCTTTACCTCCAAATACATTTGCCTTGGCTGGGATTTGGCTGCGTTTTTCAGCAAGACAATGAGAGTGCCTTTGGAGAGCAGGTGATGTGAGTGGGTACAGCTGACTGAGGCAGCAACCATCAAGCCAACAGGCACAGGGGGCAGCTCTTTACCTTCCTGTGTGAAGTATTTTTCTTGGTGACTGCTGCTCAGTGTACATCTTCAGCTCTTAGAGTGAACCCTTCTCTAAATCCAGCTATGTCAGGGAAAAAGAAGAGTCTCATAGTGGCTTCATCCTTGCACTGTAGCCAGCCTCCAGAACACTACCCTAGAAGCTTAGAAGCAGAAAATGAGAGACACTGATTCCTTTCTCATATAACATAATTTCATAGACATCCAAGCTTTATTCTCCCTTTTATCCATATTGTTTACTTTGCCCAGAATATGCAGACTTCCATTTAATATTTGGTATATGTAGATTTATATAGGCTTTTTCTGCTTTCTGAAATTCCTCAGCCAGTTCAACTCCACTGTACTTGAACATTTGCTTTCAATAAGAAAAAAATGTGATTAAATCAGTGGCCTGGCCAAATCTACTAAGTTTTTTCTGGCATTACTTTTAATGAGTCCCATTTATTAATTTTTTTCCCCCTACCTTACTTGTATAACAAATTTCCAGATATTAATGTCAAGAAAGGCAATATTTGGCCTGTCATATGAGAAAAGTAAAAACAAACCAGCACACTTCCTTTTGTAGTTCTGGATCTCATGCTTCCTTAATACCTATGAAAGAGCCATTTTGAAAAGTATAAAATTGGAGCTAAGTAAGTGTTAAAACATGCTAGTTTATATATGATTATGTATGAGCATGTATGTGCACATATATATATGCGTACATACACACCACTTACACATTGTACTGTGTACATTGTAATCAAGCAACCACTGACCCATGTGGTCTTTTTCTTTTGGCAGTTTTTTTCTTTTTTTTATTTGCTCCTCCTCCCCCCCAGAGGATTGTTCTTTAATGTAGTTATGCTAAACTGACATTCACTTTGTGGTATTAAAAAGGAANAAAAAAAAAAAAAACAAAAAAAAAGAAAGAAAGAAAGAAAAAGAAAAGAAAAATCTTTTTTAAACATTCACATATTATGAGTCTGTAATTTTTGGCTTCAAATTAAAATTACATTTGATTGTGTTTTTAAAATATTATGGCTTGATAAAATAATGACATGAGAAAATCCAGATTAAATAAACAACAAAAATAGTAACAAACATCAGCTGCCACCTCAGTCAAGCTCATGTATTATACTTTGAAACTTTATTATTTGAAGTGGATGTATAATTACAGGATGGTGGAGGAAGAGGCCCCTACTGTTGCAAATGACTATGAAAATCCATCAGTCCTGGGAGTGCATGGTTCCCAGGGAAAGCAGCAAGGTGAGGAGGTCCCTCCTTGCCCTGCTGAGAGGTGATCTCTGGATTTAACATCTCCACGGGGCTAATGCAGGAGGAGGAAGGCACAGCATTATGCTTTCACGGCAGCAAGAAGGGCAGCATGCATTGCCCAGTGGGCTCCACCTTGGCTCTGGTGGGACCACCCACTGTACTGAGAAGGTGGTCAGGTTTCCACTACAACTCCGTTCTTAACTTCCAAGGTAGAGCCAGCAACAGTGTCAATTAGTTCCACTTATGTTTCTGTTTTTGAGATATTTGCTTCTGTTAATGGAAACCGGACTCACACTATCAATTTATTTCTCATTCTGTGGGCCACCAGCTGGTAGTGATATGATTCTTGTTTACTGCTGACCTTGGCTGGATGTGAAAGAGTGACTTAGACGTAAATGGTTCCATCTTCCATTCCCAGGCCCTTGAGCCTTTATTTCCTTCTGCCCTACCAAGGAACATACTGGTTTTAATAAAATATATTGCCACTGCTTTGAATATTTATATACTCAAACCATTTAAAAAAATCTATTCTCATTATTCTGGTTAGGCAAAAATAGCCCAAAGAGAGCATCCATTGCCAACATTTTCTTTGGTTACTGCTACCGAAATTTCCCATTTCATTCTATGGCTGAACTGCAAGACAGTTATTCCTTGTTAATCGTGAGTGTAGTGCCATTAAGACTGCCAAGTAACAGTATAGCCAATATAACTCCTACTCACTTTATAAAGACAAACATTAAAGTCATCACTCACTTTGTGGCTAAAAAAGGGGAAAACACAGGAGCATACCAGATGAACCTCAGACAGTACACCCTTTGGCACTTGCCCCAAAACTCCACATTGCTGCAAATGCAGTCAACTGCCAAATCCACCTGGTTACCATGGATCTTGATGTCGTGGCCATACAATGGTGGCAGTGGCTGTACATGCCAAAGCTAAAACACTGTGGTGGTGAAACTTCCTGAGACTGAGGACATGTGAGGATACACTTCCTAGTCTCATGCCAAGAGACTTCTATTTATTCCTGTATTGAAGGCTAATGCTTAAAGTCATATCTGTACCAGTTGCTGTTGTGGACCAGTCTGTGGCACTGTTAAAGTCTATTCTGACTTGTTAAAATCATGTTTCTCACATTTTTCCATTCTGTGGGAAATGGACATTTGGAAAGCTTGCTCCAGTTGCCCCTTGTTTGAGGGGCTCTAGGCAATATGCAGCACTACGAAGTGCTTAAAGAGGAGTGGTGAAGCTTTATTCAAGAGCTGATTTCTGTGATACAGTAGCTGAGCTCTGAGACTGACAGAAGGTAGCTGATCATTATGACACTGCTTTGCAAGTATAGAGTAAACTGGAGATTAATCCCTGGCTTTCCACCCCCAGATTTTCTGGAAAACGATGAGGAATCCAGTGATTTACTGAGGTTAGTGTATCATTTTGAATTTAACATGCTGAGAGATCAGTGCAGATGCTTTGGGTGACCAGCTAAGAATTGCACAGCACAGCCTTTCTACCAGGATGAATAACAGCCTGTTTAGCAGAGGGTGGTGGTGCAGCACATCCTGCAGTCCACTTAGCCTTGGAAGAATGCAGCTGCCTAGAAACAGGGTGTGAGGCTGTGGTGTGAAGGCATGCAAATGTCTTCCTGGTGCTGAGGTTAGCCTTTCTCTCATGGGTGTGCATTTTTCACTTGTTCGAAGTACCTGACCATTTCTCAGCTTGAAGACTTTTCTGCATATTAATGAAAGGAAGCATTTTTTTGTTCATTTATCTCATTATAAACTTTCACAAAGTGACCATCGGTGAATTGTATGTTTTTTTGGCACATACTTCCTTTAAGTTTCAGTAAAACCTACTCACACACATTAACAGTATACACACAGGCATGAATCATTATTAATCCTTGCTCAGGGAAAGGAGTTTATGGGGTCCCAGCTGTACAGGGCTCGATACAAAAACGAATGCAAGGTTTTGTTCTTATGGAGCCACCTGCAAATTTCTGAACCCAAAGGGCTGCCTTCGCTCATCAAGGCAATAAAATATACTTGTTCTTGCTAGTGTGAGGGGTTTTGAGAGTTGCAGTCTTGATGATGTAATGGGTTGCAATGCACAGAGTGCGATACTGTCTGGGGCTCCCCCATAGTGAGTGTGGTGAGCTCCTGCCTGCTGGCTCTGCATGAGCCAGGCACTGGAAGGAGCCCCTGGGAGGAATGGGATGGTGAGCCACTGTAGTTGCCCAACAGTGGGGATGCTGTTGGTGCATGATACATAAAGCTTCATTATTTAACAAAACATGGTTTAGCTGGAAAAGGTTTCAAATAGCCTGCCCCTAAAATGCAGGGCTCTGTGGTTGGAGATAAAGGAGCCATGTTTAGTCATGCTGCCTGCACAGCAGTCTCTGGGGGTAACATCCACAGGCACCTCTGCGTGAGAGCACACAGCCTGAAGCAGCACTGTCTGGACACACAGCCTTGAGTTCTCCTCCCAGCCCTACCTCTTACTGTTACTCCACCCAATAAAATAAAAAGCCCATCTGGGACTATAGTTCCTTGCCCCTTTAAATTTTGCTTACAGAATTGAAAAGCTTTGAAGTGGCTCTGAACACAGAGCTGGCTCCAGGTCTCTCTCTCCTGTGTCCTCAATGGACTGTAAGCCTACAGTACGGTTCCAGTGAAGTCAATTTAACAGAGTTGGGATCGATGATCTGAAAGGTCTCCTCCAACCAAAACAATGTTATGATTCAAATACAGACTGAACAAATTATAAATGTAATGGAAAAGCAAGAAAAAAATCAGTCTTGTTCAACATCTTTGTTGGTGACATGGACAGAGGCATTGAGTGCATCCTCAGCAAGTTTGCTGATGACACCAAGCTGTGTGCTGCAGCAGACACGCTGGAGGGCAGGGATGGCATCCAGAGGGACCTGGACAGGCTGCAGAGGTGGCCACAAGCCAACCTCATGAGGATCAACAAGACCAAGTGCAAGGTCCTGCCTCTGGGTCGAGGCAATCCCAAGCACAAATCCAGGCTGGGCAGTGACTGGCTGGAGAGTAGCCCTGAGGAGAGAGATTTGGGGGTGCTGGTGGACAAGAAGCTTAACATGAGCCAGCAGTGTGCACTTGCAGCCCAGAAAGCCAAGCAGATTCTGGGCTGCATCAGGAGAAGTGTGACCAGGAGGTCGAGAGAGGTGATTCTCTCCCTCTACTCCGCCCTCATGAGACCCCACCTGGAGTACTGCATCCAGTTCTGGAGCCCCTATTACGGGAGGGATATGGACATGCTGGAGTGTGTCCAGAGAAGGGCCACGAGTGCTGGAGCTCCTCTCCTGTGAGGAGACACTGGAAGAGTTGGGGCTGTTCAGTCTGGAGAAGAGGAGGCTCCCAGGGGACCTTCTTATGGCCTTCCAGTATCTGAAGGGGTCCTACAGAAAAGATGAGAAGGGACTTTTTAGGCTATCAGGTAGTGACAAGACTAGGGGGAATGGAGGAAAGCTGGAGGTGAGGAGATTCAGACTGGATTTGAAGAGGAAGTTCTTCACCATGAGAGTGGTGAGACCCTGGAATGGGTTGCCCAGGGAGGTGGTTGGGACCACATCCCTGGAGGTGTTTAAGGCCAGGTGGGATGAGGCTCTATCCAGCCTGATCTAGAGTAGGGTGTCCCTGCCCATGGCAGGGGAGTTGGAACTAGATGACCCTTGTGGTCCCTTCCAACCCTGACTGGTTCTATGATTCTGTGATTCTAAGTTGGAGGAAACTGATGTCTGAATACAAAATTCAGCCCAGCAGGCATTGTGCCCACATAAATGTTTCCTGAATAGACTGATGCATTTGGCTGCTTTGCTTGGACAGACAAGTATCCATGTTATACAACTGGTAAAATGGGATCCACAATTTGTTTTCAAAACACATTTAAGACCATGCTGTATGATGAAGTAGTAGCTAGATGAAATACCCAGCTTAGTAGTACTGAATTAATATTTCCACTAGACTTTAATCATGTTCTATAGGATGATGATTTCACAGCTGCCTTTTCTAAGTGTCAATAAAATAAAAGCGAATGACCACAAATAGGCAATGACACTCTTCAAGCCTGTCTTAAAGAGGCTTCTCCCTGTCCTGGGCCAGAGCTGGTTGCCAGGTGATGTTGTAGCACACTTCTCCTGGTCTGTGGCCCACTGATGGATCTGACTGACATTTAGCAATGTCTGACCCACTCCTCTAAAAGCCCTGAAGCAGGGAAAGCGATGAGGTGGTTGATCAGTGGCTCCACATGCTCCTCGTGTATTCTGCCAAAGGAGCCTTGGAGGGAAAAAAAAGTGTCTCATGTAGGAAAGAGCCCAGTTACCAGTTATGCTGTGCAGAACTTGCTATGCTGATGCAGAAATCTGGGAAGCTTTGTAGCAGGCAGCCCTTCTCAGTCAGTACCTCCTGAAGACCAGCCCATAAAGCCCCTCATTGCCCTAAATGGAGCAGGAACATGGCTGTGCTTGGGCTGGGACAGGTCATCTCTCCAGAGATGTTGGTTTTGAAAGATTCTGGCTTTATAAGGTTTTGAATATTGACCATATATGTGGAGCTATATAAGGGATACTATAAAAAGGGTATTTCTTCAGTGAGTCTTCAAAAACAAGTCTGCAGTTTGTATAAGTTTGCAAGCCCCTATTACATTAAACATTTGGGCTTTTTTTTGTGTACAGTAATTTAGAATCACAGAATCAGAGAACCGTTTCATTTGGAAAAGACCTTTGAGATCATCTAGTCTGATGAGACTAGTGACAAAAACTTGCTATTTAAGAAAAACATTTTGTGATTAAATAAATAAATAAATAAAATCATAACTCAACGATGTGCTTACAGTAGATATTGTGCTGCTATTCGCATATCTGTAACGGAAGGATCCTCTTAATCAAATCCATTAAAACCAGAACCGTTTGCTTAATGAGTGTTGCCTTCTGTCTGGATCAGAGGGATATGGGGAGAACTCCACTCATCAATTTTTGTTGTTGTTTTCTTTGTTTGTGAAGGCATTTCTGGTGGGCAGCACCTGTCCTGGATGTGACATCTGCCTTGAGATCTCCAAAGGGCTGCACATCCTAATGGTAGGTTGTTACACAAAGCTATGAGTGGTAAAACCATTCTGAGCTGTGCAGCAAAACGGTTTTCATCTCTATAGTGAGGTTGCACTAAAGCTCTTTGGTGCACCTCTCTCTCGAAGAGAAAGCCAAACACTTAAATGACAGAATGGATCTTGCAGAGAAGTCATTCATTGCTTGTTAACATCTCAGCTGCAGTGGGTGCAATGATGGTGAAAAACTCCAGCTGTTCAGAGCAGTTTAATAGTAGTTTTTCAATGGACAGTGAGTTGTACTGAGTCCTATCATAAATGTTTTCTGACAAGGAACTCATTACTACAAACAAAGACTTTTAAGTGAATATTTAAGTTCCTTACATAATCATTTTCAGGATGATATCAGAAAGTAGAATATAAATATGCTAGTGTTGTTCTTGCACTGTAAAACAACAAACTGTGTGGTTAATGTACAAAGGTCAACAAAGATGCATTCAGATGAAGGACTCATCTAAAAGTCAATGAAGTGATACAGTGTTTGGGGATATGGTGGGAAATGGTATTTACATTCTCTGACTGCCATTAATTTCTGAAATATGGTGTTCCCTTTTTCCCCCTGTGATCACAACATTTTAGGAATAAGTGCGAAACAGCAATTAGGTTTTGTCATTTGAAAACTAAAATTCCTGTGTAAGCAATCGTGACTGGGAGGCTGGAAAGGATGGATGGAAGATAAATAGAAAAGTATATTTCTACTCGTTAGAGGTGACAGAGCCTGAGGCTAGTGGAAAAGGTTTGGACCAAACAACAAGCTCTTAAGATGCCAGCATGTACCTCACCTCACCTCACTTCTGTCTGTGCAATGGGACTGTAAATGACCAATCTGTGTGTAGCGCTTGGGGTGATTTGGAGACTTGTGAAAGAATGTCTCATCTTTTTCTGCATTGCCACATGAGGAAAAAGAGACTTAAACCTGGACAGCTTTAACACATGCTGCTGAAGTTAAGAGTACAGCAGCAGAGTTGTAGGCAGAGAGGCAAAGTTTGCTCATGCAGCATCGCTACTAGGGTAGACATGGCAGGGCTGCTGACATTGGCAGTGAGCCCAGAGGAACAAGGCTCTCTGGCAGCTTCATCCATGTGACATGTCTCACTGTGGCCTAAGATGGAGATTAAATCTGCAGTCTACAGAAACAGATGTTGCATTCTCTTTGCTAGTCCATCTTAAGCTCTGTTAGGTTGCTTAGAGGCTGATTGTTGCTTGGAGTCACAAGGAGAAGAAAGTTGCATTTGTCACATCTGTCACTTAAGTAATAAAGGCTGAACTGTTCTGATCCATGATTCATTGAAGAATGGCAGTACAAGCGTAGAAAAGTAAGTGACGTCTATGTGTAATAAGCTAGAGCTAAATTCAGATTTGGAGGGACAGTTTGCATCTGATTTCTTTGTAAGTAACATGCTTTAACAATTCTTGAAGGCCTTGTATATGACTGAATTTTATTTCACCTGTATTCGATAAGGCAAGATTTAGTGGCTGGCTTTAAAAACTAATAAGCACCTAAAGGAAGCGATCTTAAAATGTCAATATGAGTCTGGCTCGAAAAAATGCCTTGTCTCTAGCCATCTGTTACACACTGGAGTTTAACAGAGGAGTGAGACACAAGTCCTTTTTCCT
Source organism: Psilopogon haemacephalus (assembly GCA_013396835.1). Classification (NCBI taxonomy): domain Eukaryota; kingdom Metazoa; phylum Chordata; class Aves; order Piciformes; family Megalaimidae; genus Psilopogon; species Psilopogon haemacephalus. The sequence goes on along the minus strand of VWZI01000935.1, from coordinate 30,788 downwards.
GGAAGCCATCTGCACAAATATTGATTGATTAATTTCATAAAATACTATTTTAGTAATTTATCAGCTGATGAGGTGATAGTGCACAGTGTAGATCTGAGTTCTTTGACATTTCTACTACAGCTAAAACAACACCGATGAGCACTTTTTTTGCCTTTAGCATTACTGCAAAAAGAGACACTGGAATCGAGTCCAACACAACCTACTGAGAAAATCTGTAAAATATTTTCCTATTAACAACAGAATAAAAACTAATGTGGTATTCCAGAAAATTGAATGGCATTTGCATTCCATAATCTCCATGAGATCAGCTTTTTTGATTTTCCTTTAACTGGTTTGAGGCTGTTTATATTAATTCCATCCAGTTTTATTTTAATTAGTTTAAAATTCTAGGGAATCGAGATCATCATGGTATTTAAAGGACTGAGTTTCAGCAGCTGTCAGCAGCAGCTTTTTCATCCCTCAACTATTTAAGAGATGCAGACTTTTTTTTTTCTCTTTTCCTCCCTCCAGACACTGACCTTGCTGTGATGATTCCTGCCTTTGCGGCCCTGCGCTGGCAGCAGCTGCCTGCAGCAAACCATCACTGAGGATGCAGCCACAGATCATGTACTCGCCACCTCCACCACCTTGCCACAATTCCCCAAGCCCTGCAGAATGCCCAGCTGAGAACTCTTGTCCTGTCTCTTGCCACAGAAACATGTTTTTCCAGGAATCAACTACCCCACTGTGAATTCACAGTATTTTCCAGTTTCATCCCTTTGTGTACCAATTTTTGAGGGAATATTAGAGATATTTTTCTTTCAGCCTCTTGTCACTGATTCTTGTCTGATTTCACAAGCCTTGACTAATTAAAGAAATCATTTAATTTCAGAGTAGAAGATAATTAGGACAATTTTATTTATTTTCAAATAAATGAGCATGTGATCTGTGCACAAGAGAGCAGCCACCTGTGACTCATGAACACTATTTTATAGGATCACAGAACCAGAAAGGGTTGGGTTAGAAGGAACTGTCTAGTCCAAGCCCCTAGCAGCCAGCAGGGACCTTTTCAGCTAGATCAGGTTGCTCAGAGCTCCATCCCACCTCTATGGGCAACCTGTACCAGTGCCATTTTAGATGTTCCTGTATTCAGTCTAATATGAATCCTGTGGGCCACTTCATGGCTCACTTATGAAGTCAGGATCAGGAGAAAGGAATTCGCACTATGGGACCAGTAAGGTCAGAGAGTTATGAAGCACAAAACACTGGATCAGGCTGTCCAGAGAGGCTGTGGAGTCTCCTCTGGAGACATTCAAAACCTGCCTGGATGTGTTCCTGTATGACTTACTGCAGGTGATCCTGCTCTAGCAAGGGGGTTGGACTAGATGATCTTTCAAGGTCCCTTCCAAATGCTAACATTCTGTAATTCTCTTAAGTTCCAAGCAGAGGAAACATATAGGAGAGACAAAACTACCTGTAAAACCTTGTTGCCAAAAGGAAACTCTTCTTTGTGGCTGCTGTAGATCAGACACCAAAGGACAGGTTGTCACCTCAGCAGTGGCAACCTAAGAAAAGCATTTTACCAGAAGGGGTAATGAGTCATGCAATAAATTGCTCAATTCTTTTTTCAGCCACCAGCATCAAAGATTTAGAGAAAAGTTAGATGAACCACGGAGACATTAGGTATAGGTGACCCTGACCTGGATGGGCAATGGGCCTCCAGATGCCCTTCCCAGCCCTCCTCTCAGCAGGCTTGCAGTGCTCTATGCAATCCCATTGTGTCTGGGCACAGGAACAGAAACATTTGTCCTTCTGCCCTACCGTTGTATCACTGAATACATATGAAGTGAATGCATATGCATATGTATGCAGCTTATATTTTAGATTGCATATAAGACAGTTTTTCAACTTAAAGCTTTCAAACTCTTCACAGAAGAAACCTTTTAAAGTATGAATTTAAAAGACATCTCACTTGCACAAGCTGTGGCTTATGCTCTATCAGCTGGAATAGAACTGTTTTTAAGGTTTTAAAGTATAATATTTATTATGTTTATGTCACACTATGACTTTGTTTAATAGGAAATAAAGTGATATGAGGAACAAAACGGAAAAACAAACAAAGCAAACAAACAAACAAAACCCAACAATCAAAGAATCAATTTGGATGAAGATTTGAGAAAACATTGACATTTTGTGCATTATTCTGGTGTCGTACTCATAGACAAATCTTAGCTGACAGAAAGAAACTTGATATATTCTTTATACAAACACCAGAGGAAACTGGAATCTGACCTTGTCTCAGCCCTGTTTCACCATTTGCCTCCTTTGGGAATTTGGGATCAGCCCAGTGTTATCTGTTGAACAATGCTCCTGTGTCAGCTCCTTGGCCCAAGCATCTGAGCAGTGCTCCCTCAGATAGGAGAGAATGGGGAGCTTATTTTGAGGAGGAATGGGCTGTTCTGAGGATAAACATCCACCCAAATTAAATTAAGCATTTGCTTAGAAATATGACTGCACAGTCCTCAGACGAAATGCAGCACTGGAGCCATTCACTCCCCACAAAGTTCTCCCTCAAGCTGCAGGGCATTTTCTTGAGATGAACCTGGTTCAGCAGCAGAACTGGGAAGAGGAGCTTTGAGGAGGAAACCTGAACTGATGGCAGACCTGGGGAGCACATGAGAATGCAGTGATAAAGAGATGAGTTATCAAGATGAAGCTCGAAGTGGATATGAGGTATACCCATCTGGAGGACTGACAGGCAGCCATGCCATGGCTGCATGTTTTCTCTAATTAATCAAAATACGAAGCAGGAGCCTGGTTGCCAGGACTGAAGCCTTCTGGGTCTTAAACCAGGAACCCCATGCAAGGCCCAAATATAGACTTTAAGAGCCCTTCTATCACCAGAGTCCCATTTCTACTTGTAATTACTATATTATACTACTCTTCAGGAGAAATATTTTAATCTGCCGATGTTGCAGAATATCTCTGAGAAGCAGAATTGTAGCAGTGAACAATCCACTGCCGGGAGTATGAAGTACAGCAGAACGTCTGTGAGATGAAAGTGCAGCTGGAAACAGACGAAAGGAAAACAAAGACACAGAGGAAGGAAGGTGCCTGCTAACCAGAAGTTTCTCGGAGAAATTGCAAAGTCATTTGTTTTTGTACAATAACCAATTACTGTGTGACACATATGACTCTTTACCAATTACCTTGGAGTACTCGATAACGCCCCCCCAGCTGACAGGGTATGAAAGAAACGGTGAGATCGCTAATAAATCGGAACTTGCTTATCCCTCACATTGAGTTTGGCTGCAATGCTTCCCCCACGACGACATGCCAGTTTCAGTTCAGTGATGCTCTAAATTTATACCACTGACAACAACTCTTACCTATACGTACTGAAACCCAAAATGATAAGCATCTGAGGTTCACCAAGCCATCAGAAGGCAAATGCCCAGCTGCATTGCTTGATTGTAAAATGTTTCACATATGCATTTTCAATAAAATATTTTTAAGTGAAAACACATGAATTCTGGGTTTTGGGTTAACATACGGAGCAAAACATTCCATTAACCTACCTTTTTAGGCTGCTTTTTGGGAAATCTCTGTAGATGTTCACATTAGGGTGGTTTTTTTCTTGAGCTGACATTACAAGAAAAAAAAAACAAACAACTACCTGTATCATAAAAATTACTAAATAACAACAATCTGAATATGTGATATGAGACATACTGCCATTTCAACTTAAATGGTTAAATGTTAGCAGTTGCTTAGTACTGACCTTACTATTGCAGAGCAAGTTGCTCAAGGTGAAATGCTCCCAGGGAAGAAAGGTGGCTCCAGCAGCCAAAGTATCCCATGTTTTCCATCAGCCTAGGGTGAACCTAACTTTACAGGCAATGGTCTTTCAGAAAAGCAGATGACAGCCAAACTCAAAACTCATGGCATTTTGCTCATGACTTGTCCTGTGGAAACTTCAGGTTTCTGCATGCTCAGCAGCACAGCTCAAGACCCCAGCAGATATTTGCGGCCCTCAAAGGATATGCAATAAGAAGCCATGGCAAATGCTGCCCTGAAATGGCATTTTTCCTTGTGCTCATTCTTCGCAGCTGCCTCTCCTGTAGGGAGGAAGCCTCCAAGGGGAAATGCACTGACTTACAAAAACTGCTCAGGCAGAGAACGAGAAGTCATATTTCCACTTGTACTAATGAAGCTGTCAGTGGTCCCTGTGTCACAACCTACTTCAGTGCCCCAGGCATTCACTGTGCCTGGGAGAAAGCCCACAACAGCTGATTCTGCTTAGAGTGCCCCTCCAGAAAAGCTTGCCTAGGACCATAGGAAACACATTTGTTGGTCCATGGTGCATTATGATATCCATCCCTTTGACTGGTAATAAGTACCTATTTGTCAAGAGCAATCCTCCTCTGATCAGATTATTTACATGAGAGGAACACTGAATCCACAAAGCAGTAGCTAAAGGCAAGTCTAATAACTGCCATAGCTGCCTTTTAACAGGGCTGAAGTCACCAGGGATCGTGGACTAATTTGCTGTAATTAATTTAATATGTTTAGTCTGAGCAACATAATTCCAGGCCAATAGGCATTTTGAGAAATTCCCTCATGAGTGTTAATTGGGAGAGGGTTACAGCAGCACCTGAGATGCCCTCGACTAGGGCCAGGGGGAGGTTGCAGGGCTTAGCTGGCTTCCCCCAGGCAGGACACATTCCTCCACTGGGGCAGCCCAGGGGTGCCTCAGCCATGACACTGCCCCCATGCCCTTACTGCTCTTGGAAACGCAATCTTCACTGCCTTATTGTTTGGTCGGGGAGGGAGGAGTGGGGGGATTGTTTGCTTTTTTGTTATTGTTGCTTTAATATATCACACAACTGGAATAGTAAGTGAATATCTAAAAGTCAGTGACAACTTCTGAGCAGACAAGCCAGATCAGTTTAGGTCTTGAAAACCCTACAGAGTCATTGAATGACCCTCATGAGCCACACACCAATTTTCACATGAGTACTCACTGCTTGATATTGCCTTCTGACTGCAATTGATAGTGGCTTCAAATATTGTTGCATCTGGATGACCCGGAAGATCTGAACCCCAGGAGTGGGAAATTTCCTTCTGCAGAGCCAGATGAGTTAAGACAGATACAAGATACCATATCCCCATCTAATTTATTTTGAAGTATGTACATTCCTGAACAAGGATATTAGATGGTGAAAGCAGTGAGAGCTTAATAGTTCACAGATGATGTGCACACACACACATTCTGCTAACTCCAACCGACAGCAGCATCCCAGTCCCCAGCCTATGACACTCACTCTTTTTTTTTTTCTTAAATGTTGTTCCAAATGTGTAAAAATGCTAAGTCTTGCAGCCACTCCCCTTGGCAAACATGTAACATGAAATGAAACCCATCTGACATATCAGCCAAGTTTGAGGTTTTGCTTGTTTTGTTTCTTTTTTCTTTTTTTTTTTTTTTTCTTATTCTAAGGCTCAGATATCTGTTGACAACAGATGCTCAGGTTAAAAGTCACCAATTGTCTTTATAAGTTAAATGAACTTATTGCTAGGTGGGATAAAAAGTAACTCATTATTTTTGTATCTATTACAGACAGAGCATGTTCTTTATGTCTCAGACACACAGAATTGTTAGCAATGATGTTATGAGTAAAAACACTCTGATCCTGGAGTTTCATCTGCACAGGGTTTACAGAATTGGGGTGGGTCTGAAACATTTCTACTGTCTGAAAAAGCTACTTGAAACTTGATTTTACATATGTTTGTTTGTCATAGACTTACCTCCACTGAACACAGTTATGCCTGTTCATTAATTCCAGCTTTGCTGGGAGAGATAAACCTAGGCCATTAAGTGTACAGGCACATATGCAAATCTGACAGGAAGCATATATGAGGATTTTCTGTGTGTCTATTTACCATCTGCAAAAGCAATTAGAAAGTCTACAAGCAATCACTACCCTGCACTACATAGCAGTGATGGCTAACTTCAACAAGGTTCAACAAGGCCAAGTGCAAGGTCCTGCATCTGGGTCGAGGTAATCCCAAGCACAATATAGGCTGGGCAGTGACTGGCTGGAGAACAGCCCTGAGGAGAGAGACCTGGGGGTGCTGGTGGACAAGAAGCACAACATGAGCCAGCAGTGTGCACTTGCAGCCCAGAAAGCCAAGCAGATCCTGGGCTGCATCAGGAGAAGTGTGACCAGCAGTTTGAGGGAGGTGATTCTCTCCCTCTGCTCCACCCTCATGAGATCCCACCTGGAGTACTGTGTCCAGTTCTGGAGCCCCTATTACAAGAGGGACGTGGACATGCTGGAGCGTGTCCAGAGAAGGGCTACGAGGATGATCAGAGGGCTGCAGCACCACTCCTGTGAGGAGACACTGGAAGAGTTGGGGCTGTTCAGTCTGGAGAAGAGGAGGCTCCCAGGGGACCTTCTTGTGGCCTTCCAGTATCTGAAGGGGTCCTACAGAAAAGATGAGAAGGGACTTTTTAGGCCATCAGGTAGTGACAGTACTAGGGGGAATGGAGCAAAGCTGGAGATGAGGAGATTCAGACTGGATATGAAGAGGAAGTTCTTCACCATGAGAGTGGTGAGACCCTGGAATGGTGGTTGGGACCACATCCCTGGAGGTGTTTAATGTGAGGCTGGATGAGGCTCTATCCAGCCTAATCTAGAGTAGGGTGTCCCTGCCCATGGCAGGGTGGTTGGAACTAGATGATCCTTGTGGTCCCTTCCAACCCTGACTGATTCTGTGATTCTAACTTGCTTATAGATAACAGAATGTTAGGTGCTGGAAGAGACCTCCAGAGATCATCTTGTCCAGTCCTCTCTGCCAAAGCAGGATCACCTAGGGCAGGCCACACAGGAATGCATCCAGGCAGGTTTTGAAAGTCTCCAGAGGAGACTCCCAATCTATCAGCCAGTTTCTGTGCTCTGTCACCCTCAGCATCACTTCCTGTTGATGTGCCTCCTGTGTTCTATCTTGTACCTGTTGCTCCTTTCCTGTCACTAGGCATCACTGAAAACAGCCTGGCACTTTCATCCTGACGCCCACTCCTCAGATATTTATAGATGCTGATTAAGATCCCCTCTCAGCTTTCTCTTCTCAAGACTGAACAGTCCCAGTTCTCTGTCTTTCTTCACAGCAGAGATGTTCAAGTCCTGCAATTATCCTCATAGCTCTCCATTGGACTATCTCCAGTAGATTCCTTTCTCTCTTGAACTGGGGAGCCCAAAATTTGACACAGTATCCCAGGTGTGGTCTCACCAGGGCAGTGTAGACAACTCTTAATATCTAAGAGAGCACTATGACTGCCTCAAGAGTGAATACTGGAGTCATCCAACACATCAGGGAGAAGCACAACCTTCCATCCTCTAGAAGTTCCATCTGTTTCCCACAACTCCCAGAGACATCACCTTGGTGACAAGGAGCATGCATAAACCTTGTCCTGACTCTGCTCACAGTTCCTGAGAGACCAGCACTGATAACACAGAAACATTCAATCTTCCTTCACTCTCAACACACTGGTTCTAATAATCACTTTATTTACAATTATGTTTATCATGCATCTCTTATTCTAGGTCCACAAAGGTAATAGTATCTTAAAAGTATCCCATTTAAAACAGCAAAACTTAGTCCTGCTGACATCAATCAGGCTGACAGACAAAAACGTTTTAAAAAGCCAACACTGAAAGCTATGGCGGTATGCAAAGGAAATAGTAAAACTCTGTCTTCAGACAATCGTATTAGCTTTTAAGAAACCAGCTGTGTCACATGGGGTGCCGACAGGGGCAAGCTTTTTGCATCAAAGCAGGTTTCTCTGCCTTCTCTATAGGTGTGACCCCAAGTAGTAGATGGCATTAAGCAAGATGCCTTCTGAGCAAGTGGAAAATTTGCATGAATGAAGACTACAATATTTGGGCCAAAGATCTGTGAGTTTTTGAAAATTTCTGTGCAACTTTGAGCTGTAGGTCCACAGGAAATGAGAAGCATTTGGAGGCTCTAACACAGCGACGAACACTAAACATACTATGCAAACCACTTTAAATCCTTCAGCAATGCCTACAAAAGGGCATTCTGTCCTTTCAGCAGCCCTTCCCATCTTTGGCTCTGAATCTCAAAAAACATCTCCAGTCCTTACATCCCTTGCTGTTAACAAAATTCCAAAGGGAGAACTTCAAGGGGAATTCAAATTTCAGACACAGGTAAGCACATTTGTTCCATCCTTTCTGTTTCTTTATCTTCTTCCAGAAAACCTTGTGAAAGGACACCTGGAATATTTTAAGAGCAGGCATTTTGAACATGGAAAAATTGGACTTTATGCTCAGTAGTCAGCAGAAGTGGAAATGGTCTGTGCAGTGACATTTTCTAGTAGCCATTTTTATTCTGCATCTGGATATAATTACTTTTATGTGAAGAATATACATGGTTCACACACTTTCAGTGTGTTTGTAAGCTTTGCTCATAGTCTATAAACAAACACAAATCTTTCAAGCTGGGTCTGTACACTTTTCTGGAAGAAAAAAATAGAGATTAACATTCCCATTTCCTTCCTCATTTCAACCAAAAGTAATGTTTTGAAGAGTGAGAATCACCATCCTTAGCGACCATAAAATTATGTTATTAAACAGTAATTGCAGTTCTTTACTTAAAAAAAAAAAAAGCTAGATGGTGCATTAAATATTTTCCTGTGGCTGGAATTGTGACCAAGAAAAAGGGGCATCACTAACAACCTTGAAATATAATTACAAGCATTTGACATAGTCATGCAGTCCATTTTCCACAAAAATTCCTCATTTTTCAAATATGTATCAGACTGAAGAGAAACATGGAGATTCCAACTGTGGTTTTCAGTTCATGTGTCTTTGCTCAAGTGATGCCTAGATATGGATAATTTTTTACATCCTCAGGAATAGACAGAATTTGCTTGTTGCCAGTAATAATAAATGGATGGGTTTGGTAGCTCATAAAAGTAAAGTCATATCTGGAGAGGAATGGTGTAGCATCCTGACAAATCTTCTGAATAGCAAAATGAACATCAGTAAAACTACTAGAGAGATGGCTGTTCTGGTTGCTAACAATGCAGACATTCTCTTCCATTTGACAGTGACATACAACTAAAATGTTGTCCTGAGATAACAAAACAATAAAGAAAATTTTAGGTGGAATATTAGGAAAAGATGTCCTAATAGTGAGGTCTGCTACTCTGTGGCATATCTACTCCAGGGACATGATAGAGAAAAGCTTAATTACTTGAATCTTTGAAACTGGATTGGAGGAATAAGTGGAAAATATGCCATAAATGAAGACCTACCTTCCACTTGCAGATTTCTGGTTTCTGTCATTCAGCAAAAAGCTACCACCACTGTCATTTTGGAAGTGATGGATTGCTGCAGTTCAGGTGCCAAGGCTTCAAACTGCTAGATCGGTCACATCTGAAGGTGACTAGGGAAGGCACAAGAGACAGGTTCAGTAGATGTGGACTTATGCAACTGTGATCACAGGAGTCACTCTGGAGCTGAGACCAGCCCTTGCATCTGGGAAGCCAGCTAACAAGCAGTATGCAGTGTTCATCAGTCTCAGCATGCACTGGTTTCCTCTGTCACCCAGGCAGGTACCACATATGTGGCACAACAGCAGAAAGTTCACAGCCTCATTGTCAGAGTTGTTAAAGGACTGAAATGGCTTTTGCTTCTCTTGAACTCCAGAATTTTTGCCTGAGCTTTGGTTTGATTTTAGGCTTTTAAAATACACCTGGAGCTGAATGACTTGCACAACTGCTCACCTAATGAATTATATATATATGCCTACCTATATATCTATATATACCTACCTTTGCAGGTAGGCAATTAAAACCTAATGCTAGCTGGAGTTTCCAGACCAGAGAACTTTCCATTGAAAATGCCCTGCCACAGCTGCTTTGAACCTTAAAGGATCCTTTGCTGCCAAAGAGAGGAAATTTCCTGGCTAGCAGAGACAAGCTTCCTGGGAATACCACAAAAGAGAAGACACCGCAAAGGTAATGTCCTTCCTAAAGGAAAGTTTGGGATTGGGTGGAAATGTCCAGACTGGGAAGAAACCAAACAGTCCAGGGAAACCATATGTACTTCCATGGCTGTACTACACCAACCTGATAGACTGGGCAATGGTTACTGCTGAGGAAAGCAATGGAGGAAAGGGGGAAAGCGCATCAAACAAGTCCAGATACCCTACTGTTCATTGAACAGAAAGCATGTTAAAAAATATGACACTCAATCACATTATTGCTTCTACAGACAGCCTCTATAGCTCATGAAAACCTGCTCCTGTCTACTTCCTTGCAGAATAAAACTAGGGAATGAGAAAGACAGACACATATTATTCTGAAGGTTTCAGGGCTGACAACCAGTTTGGGGACTCTGCTAGTTTCCAATCTGCTAGTAAGTTCTCTGTGACCCATCACTGTCACCCCAAATAATGGTGCCTTCAGCCTGTAGAATGTGCCTTGGGGTTTTCACTGGCAAAAATGAAGGAAGCACAAAAATATTTTCAGTCAGTACAGGAACAATCTTCACAGTGCACAGCTGCGGTGTAAGTGTTGTTCCCCAGAGACCCTCTACAACTTGATTAAGGTATATGGAAACTCGAATATTCATATTTTATGAATGTTCATTTTCCTGATACATTTTTAAAGGGACGGCATATATTTCCATCATGTGTAATAAATGAAGGCTGTTATTTCGATGGGAATAATACTTTTCTAACATGCATCGGGTTTTGATGGCAGCTGAAGAAGCAGCACAGGAGCTGTGGCATTAGTTGCTGCAGGGGACTCTCAGTTTGATGGGAGAAGCACCACAAACCATAGTAGAAATAACAATTATTACTTTTTTTTTTTTTTTCTTTTTAGACTTTTAAAAAGAAGAGTAATTGAGAGGAGCAGAAAAGTTTTAAAGAGGGAGGCAGGGGCACATCATATACCCACTTGTAAAGCTGAAAAGCTGTGATGCACTCTGAGACAGAAAATAGTAATCCAGAGGGACATGTTCCCAGCTGGCTGCCCACAAAAAAAAACCCTTTGGGCTGAATTATTACAACATGGCGGGGAAATAAATGGGCAAACACATAGAAGCATATTGGGCTAACTAATAGCAAAGCCAGGAAATGCTCTGCAGAACATCTGCTCCTTCGGGCTGTGAGAATTGCCATCACATGCTGCACTGACTCCACAAAGTGAGAAGCATGCAAAAACTGCCTCCATGCAGACCCTAACATTTCTGCAGGCTGCAATCATGGAACTCACAGGGTGCTTCAGCAGTGAGGACAGGCTATGTCCTGCCTTGTACCTGAGCCATCAAGGAAGTCAGGTGAGCTGTTGAAGATTTACACCCCTGGCGACAGTAGAATAAACCTGTTGCTTGCAGAAAGCTGATTGTTCTGTGGAAGACATACTCTGCTAAAACATCATTATTGCAGTAGGAACTCTCCATCTGTTTTATGTAAATAATTTCAAACTGTATGATTTATGCAATGGATTTTGTTTGAATTAATTTTCACCAGTGAGACGAGGATAAAGATTTTCTTTTATATTACACAGCTGGTTTTATTTCTTCTTAGCATCTGATACTTTTATTATTTCTATACAAATTCCTTTACCGCAAGAGATTTATTACCTATAGTAATCTTGCATGGTGTGAATTTCTTATAGCTCATTCATTTAGTCTTTCATGTGACTACTCTGGACTAGAGGTAGAATGAAAATGAGGAGATCTAAACCTGGTAAATATTATGGGGCAGTTTGCCAGGAGTCACACCTGCTGTCTCTTTCACAGTATCCAATGTTCACTCAAAGAATTAAGTAACTAGTTAATTCAAACAGAGCAACAGAACCAAATAATTTCATGTATTAAATTCCTTTAGAGATATCAAAAAATTATGAGGTTTCAGAGACAAAGACCATTTTTATGACATAGCCAGACAAGGCTCCCTAAACCCATGGGTCCTAATGGAAATAATAAATAACAAAAATTGCAGGAGCAGTTTTGGAAAATCACAGAATCACAGTCACAGAATGTTAGGAGATGAAAGGGACTACCAGAGACCATTGAGTCCAACCCTCCCTGCCAAAGCAGAGTCACCTAGGGCAGGCCACACAGGAATGTGTCCAGGCAGGTTTTGAAAGTCTCCAGAAAAGGAGATTCCACAACCTCTCTGGGCTTTCTTTTCCAGTGTTCTGTCACCCTCACCTTGTGTTGAGGTGGAACCTCCTGTGTTCTAGCTTGTACCTGGTATTCCTTGTCCTATTACTGGGCACCACTGAAAAGAATCTGGCCCCTTCATCCAGACACTCACCCCTCAGATATTTGTGGATGCTGATAAGATCCCCCTCTCAGGCTCTCTTCTGAAGACTACACAGCCCCAGGTCTTTGTCTTTCTTCACAGGAGAGATGTTCACGTCCTGCAAGTCATCCTTGTAGCTCTCCATTGGACTCTCTCCATCAGATCCCAGTCTCTATTGAATTGGGAAGGCCAAAACTGGACATGGTATTCCAGGTGTAGTCTCTCCAAGATAGAGCTTAGGAGAACCTCCCTAGACCTGCTGGACACCCTTTTCTTAATACACCCTGGTATGCTGTTGGCCCTCTTGGCCACAAGGGCACATCGCTGTGCAGTAGAATAGATTGCTGTGCACTAGAATAGATTGCTGTCCACTAGAATTTCAAGGTCTTCCTCCACGCAGGATGACCCATAGTCTGTACAAATGCATGGTGTTAATCCTTTTTGGACGCAGGACTCTGCACTTGTCCTTATTGAACTTCATGAGGTTTGCCTTTGCCCAGCTCTGTAGCCTATCTAGATCTTGTTGGATGGCAGCACAGCTTTTCAGTTCACCACCCACCCTGCTGTTTTTGCATCATCAGTGTATCATCAGTGAACTTGCTGAGGTCATGCAGGTCATTGGTGAAGATATTGAACCAACTGCTATGTATAAGCTTTCTGCAAGCCAAAGTGTCCTGCAAATAGTGCCCTTGAAAGCCATGACCCTACAGTGGTCTTGTGAACAAGATCTGTCAGCTTGATCCCATCCCACCCCTATATATGGGGCACAGGGACACTGAATATCAGAGTGTGTGCATCTCCATTTCCACTTTGGGCTAGCATGAGACTAGTGGAAGATCTTACTCAAAGCCTCTCTCTCTGTACAGTTTGGAGGGGATGCAAAATATGGATCTGACACTGCAACTTAAAAGACAAAGGTTGGAATAGTCTGAGTAAAGTAAGTTTTTCCTTATTTCACTTGCAGGTTTCAAGTGAAGAGACTAACGCTTAACCCAGTTCAAATAGAGTAAGAGGTGCAGAGTGAAGTCCAAGCAACGACAGAGAGAAAGAAGTGATGTAGAAATTGTTTCTGGATTGTGTCTGATAACTTTGCCTGCTGAAAAACCTTACTGACTATACTATATGGATATACTGGATGTGCCTTCAGGTTTAAATGATGTTTCAAAACAAATGACTAGGCAATTATGGTTATAATTGTATTTAAAGCATCTAAAAATTGTCTACTTGAACTTTAAATCAACCACTGGAGACCAGTGGATCAAATCTGCATGTAGTAGATTTGACTACAGTTACTGCCCTCTTGTCATAAAGTTAGTGTCAAGTCACATTGGACATAAAAGGAAAGAGTGAGATTATATTGTTAACTTAACAGTATATGTTTCATTATTGTACTGCTCCCCTGCTTGTGGGAGACCATTTTTAATCTCACCTTCTGTGAGCTGTTACACTGTAGAGGCAGAAGAAAATACACAGGACTTCTTGAGGTCTCCTTTTCATTAGAAAATAAAGTATGTCTATTTTTTAAGAATTAATTTTGTTCCCTGTCTGTCCCAGTACAAGAACATTCTATTTTTCTCTAGCTATTGTTTTGTCCATCGCATTTGTCATAGTGCTTACAGAGGTCCTTCAATTCTGCAAACTGGCCATTGACCACTGACTGCAGATGGTACCCAATATTCAGCATGTCCTCACCAGTTGATTCTGTCTTATAAGTCATGTGATGTAAAGAGCTGCACACTCCAAATCAAAGGGCAGAGGAAGCAAGTGCTCCTCAAAACAACGTAACTTACAGTAATAACCTTTGCAACCTTGACAGCAAGGCAGCATGGGCTGGAGCACCATCTGCTGGCATCCTCTCTGCTGCCTGATTGCATCGGGGAATTACGTTTTTGGTTGCTCCCACAGAGTACTGGGCATCACCCCTTATTCACTGCTTATTTCCTTCAGGAAATGTACCCGCCAGGGATCCTCACTCCCACTTCGCTGCAAGGCAGCATCCTCTGGGCAAATGAAGTTAGAAGTGTGGACTTCTTCCTCCTCCAAAGAGTGGCAGGGGCCCAGGAGGTTGCATGAACGGGGGTCTAGCCTTACCAGCCACAATACTCAACTTAAGGCTGCCTGGAAAACTCAGCTGGGTGGGAGACACAGCTGACACAAGCCTAAGCCAGCTGCACCATGGGGCTGCACGTTCCTCCCACACTCTCGTCCCCATGACCCCAGCACAGGGGGTCTCGCAGCTGCTGCTGGAGAGGCAAACTTCCCAGCAAAACCAGCTGCTGCTTACAGCATGATTGCTTTCCCAAACTCAACATTTTCTGCTTTCTGGGTACTACTGACCTTGCCTGAGGCCTTCTCTGAGCAGGAGGGAATAGATTTTTGCAAGGCTGGTCGGCTGCCAGGAGAATGAAATATGTTTATTTTTTCTCAGCACGTTACCGTAAGTGCTCTCCCTGTAAAGCATCCTTTCACTCTCTGACTTTTCAACTGTCAGAGGACACTCACATTTATTCCCCTTCCCCACATGAGCTGCTCCGAGCTCAGTTCACGTACAGATTTCTTGCCACAAGCATTCCACAGAGGACAGAATGGCCCAGACAGCTGTGGAGAAATCCTGGCTCATGTGGATGTCTCCACAACTTGGAGCATCCGCAGGTGCCAAAAGCAACTTCTTGCATGGCCACATTTTATATTTAATAGTCACTGGATAAAATACACAAACGCTAGAAAGTGCACAGAGGAGAAACCAGCAAGAATTGTCTCAAAAATGTGACCCCAGAGAATGGGTCAAAAAACTTGGGACCAGTTGGGATACCTTTGAGACACAAAAAACCATTCCCTTCATGCTGCAAGGAGAAGCAATATGTTGTTTTTTGTGTCCCTGTGAACAGCACAAGGTGTAGAGGGCTCAGCTTACCATGACGTTTTGGAGACCTTCCAGTAGGACAGATAGCACAGCAGTATGTTGAGTTGTACATGGAGTCTCTATAGCCAGGACCATTTCTCAAGAATTAGGAGGTATAACTGACCTTGTTACAATGTGTGGAGTGGATGTTGAAATCTTTTTCCAGGTTTATAAGTCTTATTCTCCTGGGAGCAACCTCATACCTCTCTGGCGTAGACTTCTCAGAAGGAAACACATCAGTCCTCTCAGAGGCACAACTTGGGTGTCTGAAGAATAGAATAGAAGATATGGATGAAGTTACAGAGCAGATGAGAGTGGATGTTCAGAATTATAGGTTTAAATTTAGGCAGAAATTACACCAAAATACTACTGTAGCCTCCTAAACATACTTTCTCCCACTTTGGAAATGAAATTTAGTCTGCCTTACCTCAGTCTTATTCAATAATGTCAATGAACATCTGGCCAATGTGCAAGCATGCTCAGTGTCTCCTAACATTTTAAGATCCAGTTGTACCATTATATGTTATTCCTGCACACATTTTCAACCTTATAAGCTAAATATAGTTAGAAAAACTCAGGAGCCATCTTAGACTCCAATAGGCAGACAGAAAATTTGCTGTGTTAGAGCAGACAATAAGGATTCTTTGTCTGTGTAAAACTGAGAATTCCCATGGTCAATCACTAGATGTGGGAGGAAGGGGGAAGCAAGGAAATTTTTAAGGAAAGATATCAGACTGAGTGCAAGACTAAATTTCAAATGTTTCCAAATCCCTGTCAATACCATCAGTGTACTTAGTAGAAATCATTCAAATATGCAGAAGTTTTCAATTCAGCTATATTTTTTTCATATTTTATTTGTCTGTTTAGTCATGGTGTTAGCAGTAAAAGTATATTTTCAGCACTGTGCCTTCAGGGATGTTAAAGAAAGTTCTTTTATTATTTCAGACATCTCCAGAGAATAGCATACGTGTTTTATATAGATACAGCAGATCAGTTGAAGCATGCCCGCAAAAGACATAAAAGAATTACCATTTTTCATTTTGCATTCATTCAAAGGGATAACAGAAAAAAAAATTTACACAGATCAGCAAGCTAGGAAAAATCCTACAGTCAAACAACAAAAAGATTTTTTTTTTTTTAAATCAGGCCTTCCTAACTTATATTTTAGGTGCCAGTATGTAACTTATACCAATTTAACCTCTCATGTGTTGGGATGTAAATCTGGAAGGAAGATATATTCTTCAGATCTGGATTTTACAATGCATGCAGAATCCCGTGTACGCCTCAAATGTCTCAAGTGGGTCTCTGGTTAAATTTTAATCTTCATTTTAAAGTATTTTTGGTGGTGAGTGAAAAAAAACTTATGGGAAAAAAAAAATTAATTGCTGGAAAGACAGGAGCTTTTTAATGCCCTGAATATCATAGTGGTAGATTAATCCAGCTGATGAGGTAGATAAATATATTGCATGAAGCTGATCTGCTTATACTCTTCAGATAATTCACTATGAAATGCTATTGATGTGTAAGAAAAAGAAATGCTAGGAAGTTTCTTCAGTCTATTATGCTCATCCACATGTAGATGTAAAGAAGCAAAACTGTAATTGTCAAGATGGTAACATAAGAGAGCTTCTTTGTTATGACTGTACACAACCTAGGAGTATTTTTTTCCTGGAAAGCATAACAGGGTGCTTGCTATACATTTCAGTACTATGAAAGAGGACTGAACTTTGTAAAATAATAAAAATCACTTTGTATCTTACCGTTGTCTGTGTCCTGCCAATATAAAGGGTACACAGTCAACTGAGTGGGGAAAAGCACTCAGTGTAAACTTTGTTACAGAAGCATATGCCTCGAGATAGTGTTAGCCTCCTATTTGGACTCTGAAGAAAATAAACCAAAGACTTAAGAAGCCACACAGGACACATTCTGTTTGCTACACTGATGAAACTATTAATTACAAAATGACTGAAGATAGTTAAACTTCATAAAACTGTTGATGATGTTGGCCTAGCACAATTACAGTCATTGCAGAAAGATACCTTTCTGCTAGCTCCTTACCCTTTCTCTTAGGCATACTGCTTTAAACCATGCAAGAACAGAATTTTGAAATGCCAAAAATTGCAATTTACATCACTAGTTTTGTGATGCCATTGTTAAAAGCCAAGATTAATAAACGATTTAAGTGTGTTGGTATATTTTGCTGGCTGCGCACAGGTATGAAATGAACCCAGTTTCTGGTGTAGCTTTGTGAACTGGGAAAACTGAGTGTGTTGGAAGAAATCCATTTCTGCTCACTGGGAAAAAAAAGTGGGGAATTTATCACTGAAAACACACTTACAAATTTGGTAGCTGTTGAATGAGATCAGTACATAAAGTAGAATGCATTCATTTTTGGTGTGATTACATCGTCCTCAAAAAATGGACTGAGCTCTACATGTCTTAAATTCCACATCTCACATTTGGTGCTGTAATTTTTCTGCATTATTTTCTAACAACAGCATCCATCAATGAGCTCAGCTTCAAGTATGCTAAAACTGTGAGTCTTAAATTCATAATTCATGAATGCAAAACGTTTGAAGAACGTGAAGTAAACTAGTGTGAATAAAAATTTTCCCTAATGGGAGTTGCATGGGAGTTACACCAAGAATGCTTCTAGCCAATTGTTTGATGCTAACAGTCACTAGATGCTAAATAAAGTAACTAAGTAAATACTTCTACACAAGTTCTCCTAGAAATGTCTGTTATATTACATTTCTGTGCTGCACAGCTGAATGAAGATGGGTGCCATATAATGTGCCGTATTACACATTAGCAAGACAAGCCCTTGGATACACTGGGAACGGGGAAGGAAAAGCTGCTATTACTTTCAAGTCAGCTAAATCCATTTAGGTGTTTCTGAAATAAGGTAGCAGGACAAATTCTGAGAAAGCCAGGCACCTAATAAAAAGTGATGCTTAGAATCTAATCCTACAACAATGGCTAAATTTCTACAGGGATAACAGGCAAGGCTCCCATGGGCTACAATTATAGTAGTAATTAAGAAGTGCCAGGAAACATATCTTTGGAGCAGTCCCCACCTATTCTCCTAAGCAGTTCCTAGGCACAGTGGTGAGAGATGGCTATGCCTACATTGTCCTTGGTGGATCCTTATTTACCAGCAGGCATCTTCCAAGAGACATTTGATTGCTATTGCTTTAACTGTTCCCATGACAATTCTGTCACTGCAGCAAATAGTTTTGTGAAAAAGAGCCTGAGATCTGGAGAAGAGGATCTTAGATTCCTCCCATTTTCCTTGAACTTGGAAAAGTGAAATTCTGTGCCATGGGGCAGAGAACTGTTTTTTGTCTGTTCACCCAGCACCCCTGCCCACTCTCCCACACTTGGCAGCTTCCTTAACAGGTTTGCAGGCGCTGAGAAGTGAGAGCTGCATGTTTAAACGCAATACGAACATTACCCAGTGAAGCTGTGTCAACTTCTCCAGAACCACCTGGTGGCCCTCTTTGAGGAGTTGAGAGTCACCAGCCATTCCTGTGGTGAGTGGATGGTGCCTATTGCCATTGTCCTACGTTTCAGGGGTGAGTTAATGACCTGCCAACACCCCAGGATTGCATTCCCCTCAGAACCCCCAGACAGGGGATTGTCCTAGTGCCACTCTCTGCAAGGAAGTTAAAGGACACCAGAGGGAGATGTAGCTGCTGAGCACTTGGCCATCATCATTGCAAGGCTAGGTACCACAGCACCAGGAGAAAACCTTCCTTGATTGCAACATCTGATTCCTTACTTGCTCAGGCACACGCCGAATCACAAGAAGTCAAAAGACAGCACAATACACAGCACCAAGAATCAGACCAAACAGGACAGAGATCTTTAAACACCTGTCATATGAGAAGCTCACAAAAGTTTATTTCAGCTCCAGCCTCATACCATGACAATTTGCTTGTCAAAGTCGGCATCTTTTGCTTTGCTCCACAGTATATGTTGGCTGTGACTGGGGGCTCTTTTGCCCTTAAAAACAATAAGCACAAATTGAAGGCATCTCAGGCACTAGCTGAAGTCCAAACAAGCATTTAAATTGCGTGGGAGAGGCTCAGCTACCTCTGTACCCCTAGCTGAGCTGTTCAGTCCTGGCACTTTTCCAAGCATGGAAACACCAAACACAGTTGAAAGGCCTCAATGGGCTGCAAAACCACCAGAACCACTACCCAGTTCCTCTCCATACAGATTTGTCTTGTCGGCCTCCACTGGTTTCTTTTCAGGTTTAATCACAACTGTAAAGACTATCTTTTTATCTAGCTAAGAACTTAAGTAATGGACTGGATATGCTTAATGACATGGGCGTGGGTCATTTGCTCCAGACACTGTCTGTCAGATAGACAAAGTTTTTATATATAGCTCAGGGGCAAGTCAGTGTGCTTGGCAAAAGGTTAAAATCCCTGAGCCCAGTTATACAACTAAATATACAGTTAGCAACACCCAGTCAAGGAAGCCAAGCTCTTCCTACACCAGCCACAGGATTTACAAAATCACTGCCCTCAAACTGGATGAACCTTGCTGCACGGAATCCCTTTTTGCCCCCACGTTGCAGGGCAATAGATGGATCTCCTCAAGCTTTGATGGCAGCTGCCTGCAGGAGCAGCATTGGACAGTGACCTCTGGTGAGCCACAGGCTGGGGCAGTCAGAAGCCACCTGGACTTGTCCTCAAGGCACACTCAGCCTAAACATCACAGTTGTAGGGTCAGTCCCTGCCAAACCACAGCGTGCCATCTCCAGCATGATGCTGCAAGTGAAGTAAAACCAGTCATAGGACATAACGCCCAGTAAAATCACATCAGTATCAAATGCTTGGCCTTTATTAATCTTTAACAGTGATTTAAGATTAAGTCTCTACAGTACTTCTACAGTACCTTTTTTTCAGTCAGACCTAACAGACCTTGCCTAAAGTCGGATTTACTTTTTCCCTAGGAATTAAATATCTCTATATATGTGTGTACATATACACACACAAACACTTTTTTTTTTTTAAACTGTAAATAATTGCATTTAATTAAGATCGTACACCAAATATTCTGGTTCTTTGTATCTTCTTTACATCTACAACCTGCTTCACATTGTGTTCTGGGTACATTCACAAACTTCATTTGGGACTCTGCATGTCATAGTACTCGTTTTCATACATCTCCAGCCTCAATATGTGCCTGCACATTGCGGTTTGCAGGACTTTTAATATAGGTTTTGAGGGGTTGATTTTTTGTTTGGATTTTTTTCCCCTCAAGGTCCACGTTTCTGTATTATCTGAAATTCATGATTGGCTTCTTATCTAAAATACCATTCGACTGTGCAGTTTATTTTTGTTGAATACCAGTTTGGCACAGCTGAAGGCCCTTGAAACCCCTGTTAAATCACGGCTTACCTGTAGTTCTGATTTTCCAGTGATAATACAAAGAAAAGTAGACATGGCAAAGTACCTACTGCAGTTGGAAGCTGTAGGAGCCTTGCCGCAGTATTTTCAGTGCTGAACCGATAGCCAGCCCATCATCATGTAAATCCACACTTCTTTGTTGGTGTTGTTTTGTAGGAATCTGGTACCATTAGTGTCTCGCAAGTCCAACAAAACAGCTCATCAGTGGGTAACCCACCAGCCCTACTTTGCAAGTGAAAGGCTCATCATGAAGTCTTTCAATATTAGCTGGCTATTTAAAAATTGAATTTGTGGCACTCTGCAAGAGACTTCTGTAATTTCAATTAGGCTTTCTTTGGAACTGGCTATCTGAGAAAAGAACAGTTCTGGAAAATAAAGGCTTTATCTACTTATTAGCAAGTCAATAAAAGCCATGAAGACTCCAAACTTCTGCTTTGGCTTTCTGTGTCTTAACAGGCCAAACAACCTAGCTTCATTTGAAACTGGTTTCAAATTACTTGCAGATGGCTGGATATAGATGAAAGACTGCATAAAGGTGTTCCTTATTCTATTCTTTACTCCCTAGACTATTGGGCTATGTGCTGACACTTGGATGCTTGTTTTACAATATCATTTGACATGTGGGATTTATGTGTCAAAATTTCATTTGAAGCCAAGAAAATGTCAACTAGCAAGTACTGAGAAGCAGCAAAAGACTGTACTTTTCAAGACAGAAGTCAGTGAGCAGGACACTGCCAAGTCTTAACCCTGTACCAAGCACACACAGACAAAAATTTGACCCAACTGCCAGCAAACTAAGATTCCTTTGGTATGTTCTGCTGAGTATTCCATTACTGCCTTTATCATTAAAAAAATAATGTAATAAAATGAGACCTTTTCCCTGAATGAATTAATAAAGATAACTTGTTGGTCAAGCTCCAAAACCACTGGAGCCACATTTAATTTACTGCTTTTATGGATTTAGGATTTGGTTTGCTGCTATGTTCAGTCCACTGCAACAATATAATGGGAAATTGCAAAGGCGCATTTAAAAGAAAGGGTCATAATCTATCACTGAAGCTTTAAAATGCCTTGTGCAGACATCCACAATTAAATGCTGCCAAAAAAGAGCATTTCATATGGTTTTGCCACAGCTCACCATATGGGAAGATCCAAATAATCATCCATATAGTTTGGGAAAGAGAACTGCCAAAACAGCTTTTATGGGTTTACAACTCCATTCTGCTGCTCCTCGTGTTTAAAATGTGTGTTACTTCTTAAAATATTGATGGCATACCACTTTATTTCCAATCAATAAAAATGAGTTATAGAAAGGTCTTCCTGATACCTTATGTCTAGTTGTTCAAAAAGGCACCATTCTTTTGTCCACACCTAGTTCAGGTGGTAGAGACTTTGCCACCACCACCACATAAAGCATTGAGACAGAGCACCTGTGCAGTGTCCCATCATGACAGAAATAAAGCAGTATGAAAGACCCATATCCCATCAATCTCTGTAAGAGAAGAAGGCTTTTTAACAGCCTGGTTGTACAGTCTCTCTCACACTACGTAGAAACTGCTCAAACAGCTGCATTCACTTGGGCTTGCTGCTGAAATGCAAGGTGGGCAAAAACACAAAATGGAGCATTTGCTTGTTTGAAATGGTCCTTACCTGTAAAGGAGGTAATTCTTCAGAGTGAGGCTTTAAGGGGAAATACCAGTCTGAAGGATTAGACATAAGGTAGAATGGTTTTGGCTTGCTGGCAAAAGATGGGCACAAGCTATACCCCAAATGCCACGTTCATTTCTTCCTTCCTCCTTCCAGGGCAGCACAAGCCTCCTCTTTCTCCTGCTCTAAGAGTTGACATCAGCAACTCATTCTCCACACCACTGAGTAGTCTCTCGTGACACTAAGATGTGATCCAGCCTCGAGTGAAAACAAAATTTCCAGACAGAGAGTGAATACCAAACCAACCTGGTTCCTTTGGATTTATTTTAAGATCATGGGTTTCAGTAAAGAATCACTAACAAATCTTTTCTTTTTCAGAAACACGCCTGTCTCCTTGCTTTCAGGCAAGGGAGGAAGGAATTTACCATTTTAGTTTTACATTGAGGGCTGATCAAATACTTTGTAGGTTGTGCTAGAAAAAAAACCATTCCTCAACCCAGGTGACACCCCACACACACCTTATTTTGGAAAAGCAGCTTGTACAGACTTGCTCTAGCTGCAGAATTGAACAATACATTGGGTTTTATTTGCATTCAGGAGTTTCCATTGTGCAGCTTTTGCCAGAAGTCTGAAGAGGCCTGTGATGTGTAATTTACTGCCCAGTGATTTTAAAGATGAATATTTGGATTCTTATTGATATTTGATTTTTATTGCTCATTTTGTTACCAGAGAGGTTTCCACATGCAGCTTTATATAAACCCAGTCTGGTGTCTTGTTCGGTCTTTGGAATACAGCATGTCTTGCTTTGCTAAGAGCTTGGAAACAAATGCTCTGGGGGGTTTTGGTTTGCTTTGCTTTTCTTTCTCTCTACAGCTCATGCTTATACTTTATATTAATTCCTTACTGCATGTAAATTCTTTATTGGTGGGATTTCTGTCAGTGGTTTTGGGACTCCTCAGCCTTGTGGAGCTGGTGAGCCAGGCTCCCCACAGCAGCTGCAGCAACAGGGCATTGGGAATGCTGCCTTCATTCATATTTCTGCATGTCCTAAAATCCACCTGAAGCATGAGGGCTTGTGTCTCTGATGTGGGCTCACCATGACTGACAAGAAATGGGTGAGACCATGAACATTCTCATCAAACCAGGGTCCTTTCTCCCAGCTCAGCCTTATGGCTGCATGGATGCTGTGAAGTCCATTCTGACCAATGCAGCTTTTAGGAAGCTCAGAGGTAAAAGCCCAGAAAAGTCCAGAAAGCCCCAAAAGATAGCAAAAGCAGGGCTCAGATCAAGTTTAGAAGGTTAAATCCAAAACACAAATCCTGACAGCTTATGTTCAGGAGGCATCTAATGTATCTGAGAATATTGCTTCTGAACACCCTATTGATAAGAGCTGAGCATGGTCCTCCTGCCCACACTGGGACCTGCGACAAGCTTTGGCAGTTCATTAACTTTAAGCTAAATCAAGGCCCACTAAGGAGACGCCCTTAGAGGGGTTGCTCCAGTAGATGCCCAAGGGTACTCCTACTAGGTGCTGTCAGGAACCTTCACAAAATGCATTGGCAATGCCCTTGAAAGGTGGACAGAGGGAGGCGCTATCTCTTTAAGGAATAGTCCAGCGGCTGCAGTGAGCTCTGCCAAGGAGCAAGCAAACCCACTTAATTTCCTCTTCCCTCTGAGGGCTACAGCTCGACAGGTTCCTCTGATTGTGTTCCACCTGGGCACCTAATCAAACAAACCATTCATGAAATAAGATCTGACTGAGCAATATTTCAAACCGTGCAGGTCTACATACAATAGAAGCTGTTTTAAAATTACTTGCCAAATTAGCTCAAGCGAGCCAGAAGAACTAACTCCTAGCCAAAGCCCTCAGTGCAAGTTCGAAAGATGAAATAAAACTTTTAGGGCTCTTGCAAGAACTGGAGATGAGGGAAATGACATTCATAATCCCGGTGGTGGGAATGCTAATACCTTTTGATAGATTACAGTGATTTCTTTGTGAAGGCAAAAAGATCTTTGAACCTGAGGACCCTACAAAGAGCAAATGAAACATCCTGTAATCACGGCTGTGGCTCAGGAAAGCAGTTAGGTATATTCCCAATCTTAAGGACCTTCTTAAGTGCTCTGCTATTTAGGGTCGTGCTTTAGCTAATGAGGTTTTTTGTTGTTTGTTTGTTTGGGTTTTTTTCCCCTGTGATAACCTTTGTCTTGCCTTGCTATTAGTGAATACATTTTGTCTCTGCTTCATCTGATTTTAAAGGAAAACAGCTTTCCCAAAATGGCAGGAAAATTTTCAAATATTTATTACTAGAGTTTCTTACCTGCAATTAATGAAGCAGACAAGAACTCTAAAAATTAACAATCTCAGTATGACTATTATTCCCCATGAAAAGTATCGTTCTTACAACACAACACCTCTTGACACTGGAAATTTTCACCCAATAGTGATCACTACTAATTTTTTCCCCCTACTATTCCTTCCTGCACATTGGTTTGTAGTGTGGAAAGTCTGTGGCTGGTTCTGTGGGTATTCCACTGTGGTGCATAAGCCACCCCTTACTTGTTGCTCTCTTTATACAAAGTAAAGTTTATTTACTGTCGCAGACACACATGAATAGCACTGAAGGTCAAAAAGACATCCAGAGAAGTCTGAGCTGCATTGCAATCGTGTTTCATCCCCCATCCATCCATCCATCCATCCAGGTAAGGAGTGCAGGATGCATGGTCCTTTAAGCCATCATCTAGCAGAGCACTTATGTGCCACTCAAACTCAATGTCTATGACAAATAATATGCTTCCTCTCAATACCTCTGCAGTGGATAGAGAGGGATTATACCAGATCAGTGTATACTTGAAATAATAGGCAAAATAGTATCTTATGTTTGTGTCATGCAGTTTTCTATAATTGATAAACTCTTGAATTCTTAGAAACAGGTAATTTGGCACTGAGTATATTCCTTTCTCAGAACTAGGTGGTCACTGGGCCTGAGGTTTTAAACATCAGTCTTTACAAGAAATACAGCTATTTTTAATTTAATGAGAAAATGCCTAAGTAGATTTTCTTGAAAGTTTCATCTATAAGCAGTATGACCATTGAACTCTTGGAGGGAAGGACTTCTGGGAAGAAAGTGCTATGCAGACACATAAGCAGGGCGGTTTCAGAATAATTTCCCAGGGCATCAGCAGTAACATAAACTGACCATTCAGAGAACTAAAGGGTTCCTGTCAAGTTCTCCTATGAATAAGCAGGCTTTCATGTTAAGAACTGGTAATTTGTCTCTACTGGCTGCTCCTCTCTTGTTTCTTCAGCTACATCCCCACTCTGGGGATCACAAGAGGAGGTGGTTGCCTGCATCTGACAGCTCCCCCCGAATAATAATAATAAAAAACAAACGTGAAGGGAGGGGATGGAGGAGAAAGAGAAAGAAATGCAATTGCTAAAACATGGGTTGTACTCAGAAACTGCTTTTTTCCCCCCGAGTAATATACGTTGGAATCTCGAGTAAATGGAGTGTATAATTCTTTATGAAATAGACACAGAATTAACACAGAAACAAATGCTTAGACATACAAACTGGCACATGCACACATATGCATGTATGTCTGTGTTTTACTCTCACAAAAAGACTAGAATTCCTTTTACCCAGTTAATTGCATGTCTTACATCTTACTTTCTGTATTTTCAAAGCCTTACTTTTTAATTAAAAACTTTTTTTTTCTTTTTTTCTTTTTCTTTTTCTTTTTTTTCTTTTTTTTTTTTTTTTTTTAAATAACAAAGCCACAGCAGACTTGTGGTAGGCTTCTGGAGTGCAATTACCATATTCCACAGCACCAGTCCCTTTTCTGTTTGGATGGTAGTCACAGATTCCAGATGCCAATGTACTGAGGCTAATTTTTTCCATCAGCAACATCTAGCTATTTGGCAGGCTGCTCTAGCATTTTTGCTGGCTACCTCAGATTGGTTAAATGGCAGCAATCTCCATATTTTGCCTTGGAAACTGATTTACCTGGGTGGTATTTTAATCCATGTTTTGCCTTACCCATACATTTTATCCAATGGTTTCCTACTAATAATCATGCCTGTGAATTATCTTCTCATTAGATTTCCACAAAGATACATTTTCATTTGTAGTCAGAACACTGTGCTTAAATGTTCTTTCATGATTCACAGGCTTCTGTGGTCACAAATCCAGTGTGGGATTCCTGCACCTCTATGTTGAGGGGCAGTGGAAGCCATGAAATTAGTTCTCCTCAATTCACCAGCCAATCTGGGAGAGACAGAAGGGAAATGGTTTCAGACAGGTCCGAAATTCAAATTGCATGTATTCATTTCATCAGCAGAATATTTCCCTTCTCAGTGTTACTTCCCATTGACTAAAACATTCTATGCTATTCAAAACTTTTAGAAAAAAAAAAAAAAATTCAGGTGAAAAAAAAAAATTTAAATATTTGTTTAGCAAGTGTTGAATAAAAAAGGGTGTTCTCTTTCATTTGTTTTCTTTTCCTGATCATGGTGTTTTTTATGAATTTACAAGTAAATCTACTTGCCTCAAATTTTAAATTTTATCTATAATGTGATTAACTTATTAATATACCATAAAACTGATACAAAAATTAAATGTTGGTGCTAACTTCATATATATATACATATATGCACATACACATAAAACCACATAAGTACATATGTACACGCACACAGACAAACATGTGTGCTATTAGGTGCACAGCATCTACAATTTACTTGAAAATACATAAAGCCTAAGCTGAGTGACATAAAATTGGACCTCAGTAAAGAGGGTATGATTCATGTGACACAAGGATAAGGCTGCAAGTAGAACCAAAGCTCTTGTTGCCCAAGTGACACTAGATGAATGGGACAGACACACACCTGAAGATGCTTAAGTTAGAGACCAAGAAAAAAAATTCCTACAGTGTAGCTAGTTAAACACTGTCCAAGCCTGTGTGTGGAGGATGGAGACACCCAATATCAGATTTCAGAAGTGTCTGTTGGAAAAGATCTGGGGGCAGCTGATGTTGCAAGAAAGAGCATATGGGTGGTCTATGAGCCCAATCTCCACTTCAGTTCTTTCTCCAGAATTCTGTCCTGGCTGTCTTAATCTCTTTCACCAGAATTTGCTACCTTTCCAAGTGAGACATGTCAGGCCATTGCTTACCTCCCCAGCAATGAAAACATCAGGCGCTTTCCAGTGGAAAAAGAACAGTAGTCTCTTCTCACAGGAAGCCAGCCTTGTGCTGCTGTTCGGTTGGAACGCTGGATGTCTTTCCCGTGAGCTGAGTCAGGATGGTTAATTCTTCTGCTGGTTTATATATTAAACCTTTGCATTTTAATGCGGGGTTTGGGATGAGGACTGTTTTCTTTGGAAGGGGAAGTACGTAATTTTCATTTTTGCCCTCCAGCACTCCCTCATTTTGGGGAAGTTCACCCATGGAGCTGAAGTGTGGATAACTTGCTTTTGCATCACTGTGGAGTGCATAGTCCAGGGAATAAAGAGTCTCTTGGCGGTGGGGCACATACTTTAGGGCAAGAAGATAGCTGTCAGGTGGTGGGCAGCTCTCCCTGTGTGGCAGAGCAGGGCACTGCCCCACCGGAGGTTTGAATGAGGTGTGAACTGTGGCAGGGCACACCCAGTCCACTGCCCCACCAGAGGTGTGAATGGGGCAGGAAACGGTCTTCCTCCCTCCCCACCTCTGTCACCAGAGGCTTAGTACAATAGGTGTGAAGTGCCTTCTCCCACCCTCCGTGGGCTTGAACAGGGAGGCAACAGATCACCTCAGTATATATATGGCAGCTGGACAGATTGCAGCAGGACTTGCTTGGACTTGCTTGGACTTGCAAGGACTTGCTTAGACCTTCACTGGGACCTGCACGGACCTGCACTGGGACCTGAACACGGACCTGGAGACACGAACCTCGCACGGACTTTGAGACAGTCTCCCATCTGTAAGTAGGGCAAGTTTC
>VWZI01000934.1:0-51308 GCA_013396835.1 Psilopogon haemacephalus | reverse complement strand
CCTCCCAGAGACCAAAATCCCCAAGAGAGGGTAACCAACCCCCCTGCCACCTTTCCCCCCCTTTCCCAGGCTCATCTCACCACCTGTTGATGCTGCAGATAAGCTGAAGTAGATTGTCCAGGGGGATTAGTAGAAAGGAGTTAGTAGTTTTACTCTGAATTAGCTAAAAGACAGAGAGACAAAGGGGACCATGCAAGAGAAACAGCCGCAGCCAGAATGGTATCTCATTGTTTTCAGAACCGTTCTTAAAACCAACTCTTTTTTCTCTCTCAGTAAAACTCGGTGAAGTGACACACTGTGTTTAACTCTCTCAGCCAATAGTCTAATTTCTCACTCAAATCCTCCAATTAGCTCAAACCAACACAAAGGTAATCAGAGTAAAAACAATCTAGTGTGATACACTTCTCCCAGGAATCATCTATCTGCACCTCAAGTGCTGTGCTCAGCTCTGGGCGCTGCCGCACAGGAAGGACATGGAAGAGCTGGAGATGGGACAGAAAAGGGCGACTGAGCTGTAGAACAAGCTGAGCTGTGAGGAGTGGCTGAGAGAGCTGGGGCTGTTAGTCTGCACAAAAGGAGCCTGAGAGGTAACCTCTTTGCTCTCTGCAACTAACAGGAGAGTGTAGAGAGGCAGGCACTGCACTCTCCTCACAGATGACTAATGAGAGCAGGAGAGGGAATAGCCTCAAGCTGTGCCAGGGCAGGTGTAGGCTGGACATTAGGGAAAAATGTTTTCACAGAAAGCATTGTGAGGCACTGGAACAGGCTGCTAAGGGGGGTGGTGGACTTGCCATCCCTAGATGTGTCTAAAAGCCATCTAGATGTGCTGCTTGGGGATGAGATGTGATGGCAGGCTTGTTGGAGTGAGTGGAATGGCTGCACTTGATGACCAGGAGGTCCTTTCTAGCCTGAATGATTCTATGATCCACGTCAGTGGGATGCACAGCTGGAGCCAAATAGTTGTGTCTGCTGCCTCTCCACAGAACAACTCCATTCCCATCCTCAGTGTGACACAGTCCCAGAGAAATATACACTGTATGCAGATCTGACGCTTGTCTGCTTTGCACGGTCCCCGCTTTTGCACTGTCGCGTCCTGGCTTCTTGCTGCAGGGACCTGCTTCTGCAGTAAAGTGCCGTCGTTCATGGGAACAATGCAGAGCACCCCAGCTTTTCTCTGTGTTGCTTCGTGAAAGCCGTATCTACAGTCATTTTGGACTTTGGCAGGCATTGGACTCTGTACCACATTGATCCACTGCGTGATTGTAATTCACAGTTCCAGACACTGCCATGAAAGACACTGCTGCAAAGGAGCCAAGGGACCACCTCAAAATTCCTACTCCACTGCTGCAAGTAGCACAGATGTTCCCTAAAGCTCCGCACTGCCTTTCATTTAGCCATTTTGAAGCCCATCAAGAAAAGAAGAAGGGATGATAATCTCTCACATGGCTGTTGCTAGAGCAGGAATCTGGATTGCCTTCATGTCTGGATCTACTCTTCGCCTGTTTCACGCTGAATAACTGAAACACTTCTAGGATATTAAGATTGCCCACAATCAATTCATCATCCACCAGCACCCCCAAGTCCCTCTCTGCAGGGCTGCTCTCCAGGCAGTCACTGCTCAACCTGTATTTGTGCTTGGGATTGCATCAACCCAGATGCAGGACCTTGCATTTGGCCTTGTTGAACCTCATGAGGTTGGCTTGTGCCCACCTCTGCAGCCTGTCCAGGTCCCTCTGGATGGCATCTCTGCCCTCCAGCTGTGTCTGCTGCACTACACAGCTTGGTGTCATCAACAAACTTGCTGAGGGTGCACTCAATGCCTTTGTCCATGTCTCCCACAAAGATGTTGAACAAGACTGTTCCCAGGACTGATCCCTGAAGGACTCCGCTTGTCATTGGTCTCCACTTGGACATGGACCCATTGACAGCCACTCTTTTGGTGCAGCCATTAAGCCAGTTCTTTGTGTTTCTTTGTACCTGATTGCTAAAGCTTCTCTGGTAATGTGTTTGTAAATCAGCCTAGGAGTTCTTTTTCACCTTGCAGCTTGCTCTTCAGGCTTTTCCATGAGAACACAATGTTGAAACCGGTATTCTAGAACACTTCAAATTTCTGGAGCTATCCCCGGTTTTGTTGACTGGAAGGAAATTCCTTATTCCTCTTACTCAGGTATCTTGCAAGTTTTTGTAATCTAGAAATCCTCATGTGCAAATCTCACTTCCAGTGATCCACTGGCTGAAGAGGTCTATTTTTTATGCAGTTGTCCATTCTTCTTTATGTTCAGTTAATATGTGTCCTGTGATGAGCTAAGTGAAATACAGAAAAATTGATGGGATATAGAAAACAAAACAACTAATGTCTCAAAAGTTCCAAAGTCAGAAGCAAAAGCTTCTGCAACAAAAAAGTTAAGGAGAGATTGAGGGAGAGAGGAGAGATATGCCTCGGGACAATGGCCCTGCGGAGAGACTTGGGTGTGCTGGTGGACAAGAAGCTCAACATGAGCCAGCAGTGTGCACTTGCAGCCCAGAAAGCCAACCAGATCCTGAGCTGCATCAGGAGAAGTGTGGCCAGCAGGTCGAGGGAGGTGATTCTCCCCCTCTACTCCACCCTGGTGAGACCCCACCTGGAGTACTGCATCCAGTTCTGGAGCCCCTATTACAAGAGGGATGTGGACATGCTGGAGCGTGTCCAGAGAAGGGCCACGAGGATGATCAGAGGGCTGGAGCACCTCTCCTTTGACAACAGACTGAAAGATTTGGGACTGTTCAGTTTGGAGAAGAGTTGGCTCTGAGGTGATCTTATTGTGGCCTTCCAGTATCTGAAGGGGGCCTACAGAAAAGCTGGGGAGGGACTTTTTAGGCTACCAGGTAGTGACAGGACTAGGAGGAATGGAGCAAAGCTGGAGGTAGGGAGATTCAGATTGGATGTGAGGAGGAAATTCTTCAGCATGAGAGTGGTGAGGCCTTGGAACGGGTTGCCCAGGGGGGTGGCTGGGGCCACTTCCCTGAAGGTGTTTAAGGCAATGCTGGATGAGGCTCTGTCCAGCCTAATCTAGGGTAGGGTGTCCCTGCCCATGGCAGGGGGATTGGAACAATATGATCCTTGTGGTGTGTTCCAACCCTGACTGATTCTGTGATTCTATGCTTGCAACTTAACTCAATTTATATTATTTGCCCGAGTGTAATGGCTCCTTTGGCCACAGAGATTCACCAATCAGAATGACACTTAGCCAAACTGACTGTATTAGGTGAAACCAGGGCTTGCTTACTCTTGTTTGGGCAAGACACTCACAAGTGCATAAACACCTGTGGGTACCTGTTTATCACTTTGGGAGGGGACATAATGGCCCAAGCCTTTGTTTTCCTCCGGCCCTTGCTTCCCCCACCAGCAGAAGGGTGAGGCAAGCCAGGACACATTTTAGGCCTGTTGGCCTCCCACAACAAGGGAATACTATTTCATTTTGAACCAGCTTGCAATGGAAACAAGCATATAATAAATATTTTGATTTCTAATATCTCAATGTGTTTTTTTTTTCTAACTGAGGATGAGTGTTTTGTCATCTTGGTACTTTTTTCTGTTTTTCTCACAGAATTCTGTTAAAAGCTCCATATTTCTCTTGTGATGAAAATCTGTGTTTTAATGATGGAATTCCCCATTCTGATTTTTGCGTTACTAGATGAGTTGATTTGAATCTACTTTATTTAAATATGACTGCAGCCAAGGTATTTTAGGAGACGAGGATTCATTAAATACTTCTGTTAATATCAAAATGTTCTCAATGCATTAAAGAAATACTATAAGCAAAATTGAATTTTTCATTCCAGACAGGGTTCTGTAAAATAAAAATATACCATCTACTCTCTCTCACAGTCTGCATAGTCTGAAATGTAGCTGAAAATCCTCTCTGCCAAGTGTGAGTTTGCATTTGAGATTTATGATTTTAGCTCTTTAGTAGGAAGGATCCAAATATCACTGAAACTGTGTTTCAGACCCTAATTACTGATTGACAATCATCAGGAGTGATTTAAAGTAGCATTATATTTTCTTCTGATGATCCAAAATTTATGTGCTTGTATAGTATCTGATAACTCTCTTGGTTATGATGTCAAATCTAAATCTATAAAGGACTTCACCCTTTATTTACTTAAGCAGACATTAGAAAAGAAAGGTGGAAATATGTAAAATTTACTTACTCTAATTATGAAAAGCAGAAATTCAGAGGCAAATCTCTTGTAGCTCATGTGTAGTTCAGAAGTAATGACAAGCACAGGTACCAGTGGACTCCATCTAGGGCTAAGAAGGTCAGGCCATAAAGAGTACAATATAGAAAATAGTTAATCCTGTGCTTTTGTAGTTCTCACTTGGGTTTAACTGTTAGTGTGTCAGGAAAGCAAAAGCTGTTTTTCTCTGCTCTTTTCTCAACAGCTGTGACAGCTCATAGCCATGCTCTTCTTTCTGGACCTTGTTGGAAGAGTTTTATCTTAAAGAGAATGTATTTAAATGAAGAGAACTCCCACCTGTACAGATTGTACCAAACTGGGATACAAAGTGGTTTTGGTGGCAGAGGGTTAGGGGCAGCAGGCCTAGCTACATCAGGTTCAACTAGATGTAGTCCAGCTAGAGCCTTACTGAGGCCAACATGGTGCTTCTTGTAACCCATTGCTGACTCCGTCTTGGCCTCTGCTGTGGTGGCAGAGCATAGGCTGAATGTTCTTGAGGAGTTTGCTGTACCAAGGTTGGGGTTTGAATATGTTGTGATACAGCAGAGAAATGAGTAGCAATGCACTTAGGACAATCTGTCCATAATATACTTCACTTTCTCAATGTTCCTGTTGCTTTATCCTGCCCCTACACTTTTGCCACTGTTACCAAGCCACCCTCTTGGATGTGGGATGTAACTTTGACCCTGGCAGTGTAACTCTGTGCCAGATTTGTTCTAAGCCTCAGCACACCTTACGCAGGAAGGTATCCATAGTTTCTGTCCATCTGAGGAGACCATACCCCTTCCTTAACACCAAAAATAACTTATTTATCAGATTCTCAGCCCTGCGGAAGCATTTCTTCTCCCAGGTCAGTGGCAGCATGCCCCCGCACTTCTGTAGCACACAGTATTCCAGAAGTCAGTTGCAGAAGCTAAGCAGTGAGCTACAATAGGTCAGTGCAGAGATCTGCCATGCTGGGAACCATCAGAGAGTTATCATGCTTGAAACCATATCCTGTTATTCATTTCATGCCTATCTAGCAGATCAAAATTTAGTTTACTCCACCTAATAAAGCATAAATCCAGTGTTCATCTTGAACAGAATAAACCACAAATTAGTGAGATGTGGGCAGCATCTCTGTTCAGTTCTGTATGTGCCTTATGACAGTGACACTGAGCTCAAAGTGTGTGGAGAGGGAGAAGGCAGGAGAAACAGTCAGGAGTCCTGGGATGAGGTGTGGTATCAGTGGGGATGCAGGGTCCTGGGCTGAGAGAGGTGGTAAGCCAGGCAGGACAGCACTGAAAAGCTGTGGCCCCAGCACTGTTTCGGAGGCAAAGTTTAGAGGCTGGGAGGATGATGGGAACCAGGTGTGGTGGGCAGGTAGATAGCTGGGCAGAGGCATGGAAGGTGCGAAGGACTAAGACCTGAAGAAAGGGAGGACCATGAGGATGCACTTTGAGCATAATGAGGAGGTGCAGCCCATGGCACCACTTCAGATGTGGAGCAGGCAGACAGGTGTGAGGCTTGGGGCAGAAGAGGGCCGCCAGTATGGGCCAGAAATGTATCAGATCCTTGGCACAGCTACAGAGAAGACAGTCCTCAGCAGCATTTCCCAAGCATGGGTGTATGCTGAGGCTCAGGGTCTCAGAGGAGGGCTGCCAAACTGAGCCAAGGACAGGCACAGGTGTGGGGATCAGGGCATCGTAAGAATAAGGAGAAGCACAGCTGAGAGAATATGAAGATTCAAAATGCCCTGACCTTGGCTGTGTGCCTAGACAATCATAGAGTCATAAAATCAGCCAAGCTGGAAGTGACCTCCAAGATCATCCAGTCGAACCTATCACCCAGCCCTGTCCAATCAACTAGACCATGGCACTAAGTGCCCCATCCAGTCTTTTCCTGAACACCTCCAGGGCCAGCAACTCCACCACCTCCCTGGGCAGCCCATTCCAATGGCAAATCACTCTCTCTGCGAAGAACTTCCTCCTAATATCCAGCCTATACCTCCCCTGGCACAACTTGAGACTGTGTCCCCTAGTTCTGTTCCTGGTTGCCTGGGAGAAGAGACTGACCCCCTACCTGGCTATATCCTCCTTTCAGGTAGTTGTAGACAGCAATGAGGTCACCCCTGAACCTACTCTTCTCCAAGCTAAACAATCCCAGCTCACTCAGCCTCTCCTCACAGGGCTGTGCTCCAGGCCCCTCACCAGCTTTGTCGCCCTTCAATGGACATGTTCCAGTACCTCAACATCTCTCTTGAATTGAGGGGACCAGAACTGGACACAGTACTCAAGATGTGGCCTGACCAGTGCTGAGTACAGGGGAAGAATAACCTCCCTTGTCCTGCTGGCCACACTGTTCCTGATACAGCCCAGGCTGCCATTGGCTCTCCTGGCCACCTGGGCACACTGCTGACTCATGCTCAGCCTACTATCTACCAGCACCCACAGGTCCCTCTCTGCCCGGCTGCTCTCCACCCACTCTGTCCCCAGCCTGTAGGGCTGCCTGGGGTTGTTATGGCTGAAGTGTAGAACCTTACACTTAGCCTTGTTAAATCTCATCCCATTGGCCTTTGCCCACCCATCCAACCTGTCTAGGTCCCTCTACAGGGCCTTCCTACACTCCAACAGATCAACACCTGCTCCTAACTTGGTGTCATCTGCAAACTTACTGATGATGGGCTCAATCCCCTTGTCCAGATGATTAACAAAGATATTGAACAGGATCGGGCCCAGCACTGATCCCTGGGGCACACCACTAGTGACTTGTTGCCAACTGGATGTGGCACCATTCACCACCGCTCTCTGGGCCCGGCCCTCCAGCCAGTTCTTCACCCATTTCAAAGTTAACCTGCCCAAGCCATGAGCTGTCAGCTTTGCCAGGAGCTTGTTGTGGCAGACAGTGTCAAAGGCTTTGCTGAAGTCTAGGTAGACAACATCCACAGCCTTCCCCGCATTCACCAGGCAGGTAATCTGATCGTAAAAGGAGATCAGGTTGGTGAGGTAGGACTTGGCAGGGCAGGGCACTGCCCCACCGGAGGTTTGAATGGGGTGCGAACGGTGGCAGGGCATACCCAAGTCCACTGCCTCACCAGAGGTGTGAATGGGGCAGGAAACAGTCTTCCTCCCTCCCCACCTCTGTCACCAGAGGTTTGACATGTGGGGTACAATAGGTGTAAAGTACCTTCTCCCACCCTCCGTGGGCTTGAACAGGGAGGGAAAAAATCACCCCAGTATATATATGGCAACTGGATAGATTGGAGTCGGACCTGCACTCAGACCCTTGCACAGACCTGAACGGACCTGAGCTGGGACATGAACGGACCTGAACACCTGGAGACAGACCTTGCATGAACCTTGCAGGGACTTTGAGCCGGACCTTGAGGAGCATCCTGGCTTCTTGCTGCAGGACCTGCCTCTAACGGTAAACTGCAGCCATTCGCGGGAATACCACGCAGCACCCCGGCTTTCCCCTGCCTTGCTTTGCATCATGGCTTCGTGAAAGCCATGCCTACAGTCATCTTGGACTTTGGCAGGCACTGGACTCCAGATACTGCCATGAAAGAGACAGTCTCCCGTTTGTAAGTAGGGCAAAGCTGTTTCATGCCCAAACCTTTTCCAAATTTTCTGATTTTTCCTGAATTATCTGAAAAGGCATCCTTGTGAAGACTTTTCCTGAATGAATTAGAACCCAAACTGAAATCAATTTACACATAGATTGTGGGTGGGGCTTTTGGATATTATAAAGCCTACATAATTTATAATTTCTGCCTCTTCAATCACCCACAATCAATTCAAGGACCTGCCCTTCCTAAGCCCATGCTGGCTGGGCCTGATCCCTTGGCTATCCTGTAGGTGCTGTGTGATTGTACTCAAGATGACCTGTTTCATAACCTTGTGTGTGTGGCACTGAGGTCAGGCTGACAGGTCTCTTATTTCCCAGTTCCTCCTTCTGGCCCTTCTTGTGGATGGGCATCACATTGGCCCGGCTTCAGTCTTCAGGGACCTCTCCAGTGAGCCAGGACTGTTGATAAATGGTAGAGAGTGGCTTCGCCAGCTCATCTGCCAGCTCTCTCAGCACCCTAGGATGGATCCCATCTGGTCCCATGAACTCGTGAGGATCCAAGCGCCTCCCACTATTGAAGAGTGAGGCAAAGAAGGTGTTAAGTACCTTTGCCTTTTTCCTCACCTTTTGTTACTATATTCCCCTCCGCATCCAATAAAGAGTGGAGGTTGTCCTTGCGCCTTCTTTTTCCACTGATACATTTATAGAAACATTTTTTATTCTCCTTTACAGCAGGGGCCGGTCTAAGTTCTAAATGGGCTTTTGCTTCTCTATTTTTTTTCCTACAAGACCTAGCAATGTCCTTAAACTCTTCCTGGGATACCTCCCCTTTTTTTCCAAAGGTGATATGCCCTCTTTTTTCCCCCTAATTCCTTTAGAAGCTCCTTGCCTATCCAAGTCCAGCTGTCTCCCTTGTCAGCTTGCCTTCTGGCACATTGGTACAGCCTGTTCAAGAGTTCTTTCTTGAAGTAGGTCCAGCCTTCCTGGACCCCTTTGTTTTTAAGGGCTGTTTCCCAAGGAACTTTCCAAGTTAGTTCCTTAAATAAGCCTTAAATAATGATAAAGAAGGAGAAGAAAGAGATCGTACAGGGCAAGCAGCAACATGCTCTGTCCCATGATCCTCCCTGCACACACTTGGCAAAAATTACTTTTTGTCTTAAATGATTTGTGTCAAGTGGCAGCAACACTTCTGAGGGGCCAAAAACTCTCTTGGGTCCATCACTGTGCAAAGCAAAAGACTGTAGCCTGATCCTGTATTTTCCTTTGTGGTGAAGCTGACTGAACGGTCTGGCATTCTCTTTCTTTTTCTCCATCTGCTTAGCAGAAGGGTTACCTTTAATAGCCACTCTGCCACAGGACAACTCACATTTCCAAGTTATTCTAACCTTCAGAAGTTCACGGTGTCATTATTGTTGTTATTTTGCCTTTTTCTCCAAAATGTCTCTTTTCCCCAGTTTCCAAATGAAACATGAATTATAACCTCCCTGTAGCCGGCTAAAACTTGAACAGCTGAAATCCCCAAAGAAGTCAAAAAGGGTTGATTGCTGTGTATGAAACTTGCTGAGTAATGCTACCCCTTAAAAAAAACTCTGCTCTACCTCTTGCAAACTATTTGCTATTCTTCCTGACCACATCCTGTAGAAATGGAAGATCTTATTACTCTGTGTTGCATAATGTCTGTGGTAGTTGTGCTTTTTATCAGCTTTGTTTGCACTTCAATATAAAAGTATTTTCCACGCCTTTTGGCTGTTCTGTATACAAACTGCTGTGTCAGAAATTGCTATGAATAGTACTGCTACATTCCTTAGCACTGAGCAGTACTCACTCTCTAAAATGAGGAAGTATAATTTGAATTTCACTTTTTTTTTTTTTTCCTACTATGCATGTCCAGATATACATAAAATACATACGTGTGTGTGACATAAACATCTATACGGCAATACAGAGTCACAGAACACATTCAGTTGCAAGAGCCCTCCAAGCTCATCTAGTCCAACCTTCCATCCAGCACTGAAAGCTCAACACCAAACCATGTCCGTAGGCACCAGCTCCACAGGCTGCTGGAACACCTCCAGCGGTGGCAACTCCAGCACTGTCCCGGGCAGACCACTCCAATGGCTAAGAAACCTTTCAGGGAAGAAATATTTCCTGGCATCCAGCCTGAACCTCCCCTGGGGCAGCTTGGAACCGTTTCCTCTGCTCCTGTCCCTTGCCACCAAGGAGCAGAGGCTGCCCCCTCCTCACTCCAGCCTCCCTGCAGGGCACTGTAGAGAGCAATGAGGTCTGCCCTCAGCCTCCTCTTCTCCAGCCTGAATGTCCCCAGCTCCCTCATCCCCTCCTCCCGGCCCAGGTGCTCAGGCTCTTCTCCAGCCTCTCTGCCTTGCTCTGCACATGCTGCAGCCCCTCAATGTCCTTCCTGGAGTGAGGGCCCACAACTAAATACAGCACTCCAGGTGCAGCCACAGCAGTGCTGAGAACAGGGGGATGAACCCCTCCTGTCCCTGCTGCTCACCCTGTGTCTGATCCAAGCCAGGATGTCATTGGCTTTCTTGGCCACCTGGGCACTGATGGCTCATGTCAACCTGCACCTCTGTGACACCCCTCTGAGTTGCAGCTTTCCAACCACACATCCTCAGGTCTGTAGCTCCCCATGGGGTTGTTGTGACCCAGGTGCAGGACCTGGCACTTGGCCTTGTTGTTGCACTTCATACAATCATCCTTGGCCCATGGCTCTGACCTGTCCAAGTCCTCCTGCAAAGCCTCTCTGCCCTCTAGCAGATTGACACAGCCACCCAGCTTGGTGCCATCTGCAAGCTTACCAAGGGTGCCTCAGTGCCCTCATGTACACATGCATGCTGCTGAATACAAAGCACTGTGTTTCTAAATGTTACTGTTCATGTGTTCTATAATAGAAATAGAATATTTCAAACAGAAGTTTGTACAACCGACCTGCATTAGAGACATATTTGGAAGTTTAATGCCTCCTGGTAACAAGACAGACAGAAATACCAAAATACTTAGTTTTGTTTCATAGAAAACAAAACCCATCATGGAAATACAACAGTGAAATCAACTTAAAGGAGCTTCTTTCTATCTACCTTACTAAAACCTTATCATGTCTTAAATTCTGCATTCCTCGTGAAGCCTAGATTCTTATCAAGGTTGGTAAAGCGGAATAAAGTGAAAGTTGGGGTTTAAAAAATATATTCACACTGGTTTGTGAATGAATATTGAAATAACTGTAACAAGTTTTCTATGGGACACTAGGGTGGAGAGATGGAAGTTTGTTTACCTTGGAAACGGATCTTAGTGTAAGAATACGAACCTGCTCACTCAGGTCACCTTCCACATCTTATTTTGTTTGCTGGTTAAACATTTCCATGAATAGAAGTGTCTGGAAACACACAGTGAATGTGGAAGTTACAGTAGTGTGCTGTTGAGTACATAACCTCTAAATGCCTTGAGGATAGCAGTATCAAAATATGGAACTGAATCTCTAACATTTCTGTCCACTGCACAGTCCACCTAGCAAATCCACACCTCTCCGTGATGGCCAGCAGGACGTTGTGGGAGACCCTGTCCAAGGCCTTGCAGCAGTCCACATAGGTCACATCCAGAGGTTGTCCCTTGTCCACTGACACAGTCACTTTATAATAGAAAGCCACTAGGCTGGTGGGGCAGGATTTGCCCCTAGTAAAACCCTGCTGCCTGTCTTGAATCACCACACACCTGTATAGAGCACCTTCTGAAGTCACATAGCCACTTTCTCTTACACAGATGGGCTGTATCTGAGAGAAACTTTGGCTAATCTCTACACCAGCCTACATTTGTTGATTTCAATCCCTTTGCCAAGGGACTAATCCAGAAGTTTAGTTTATCATGCACGCCACTTCCTTTGATGTGTTGTTACAGTCAGCCCATGTTGTGGTGTGTCTAGATAGGCCTGAATATGTCCTGGCTTGCCCAGGCACGTTCCCCTGCTCTCCCTCTTTTGTGCTGGGAAGAGCAACCACGGGAAAGGAAAACAAAAGCTCTGGTTTCACCTAATATGGTTGGGCTTGGCTAACTGCCATTCTGATTGGCTATTCTGTGTCCAAAGGCCCATTAGTCTCAGGCTTACATTGATAAAAGGAGATGAGAGGTAACACAAGGAG
This sequence comes from Psilopogon haemacephalus, assembly GCA_013396835.1. Taxonomy (NCBI): domain Eukaryota; kingdom Metazoa; phylum Chordata; class Aves; order Piciformes; family Megalaimidae; genus Psilopogon; species Psilopogon haemacephalus. The sequence goes on along the minus strand of VWZI01000934.1, from coordinate 39,390 downwards.
CTCTGCCATTATATTTGTACCTGCTGCTACTGCCATTGTTGCTTCTGCCTCAGCAGATATCCTGTCGGTGTTGCTGTCTCATTGCATCCTGCCTACCCCTTTGCAAATTCCCAGCTATTGGGAGCCAAGAGGAATCAGGTGCTTAAAACTAAGTTTCAAGTTTAATATTTGTTATATTGTTACTAGTTATGTCTGTTAAGTATTCCAGACTCCCTGTTTATCTCCCTCTGTATAAAGTTTTCATGACCATGTGAAGAAATGATTATTATAAAAAATACTGGTTGGTAGCAAGTTCCTGGATAGCAAAATTCATAAACTGTATTAATTTTCAAAATACCATCTCGCACTCGTATCCAACCATTACAACCCAATACTGCTCTTCTGTGATGGCACATCCATTTCAGAGACCTGCAAGAAAAGATGATGGCTCTCAACACATGGGACTGGAGCAAATATTGAGAAGCTGTGCTCTCTCCTTACAGCAAATACAAAGACAAATACATTTCTAAATGCAAACAAATGCTCCACAGCAAAGCTGAGTTTGCAGATGGCTTTGCCCAAGTGCTTAATGCTCTGCCCAGGGTTGAGTGCTGGGCCCAACCCTGTTCAATACTTTCATTGATGATCTGGATGAGGGGACTGAGTCTTCCATCAATGAGTTTGCAGCTGACACCAAGCTGGGAGCAAGTGTGAATCTGCAAGAGGGCTCTGCAGAGGGACCTGGACAGGCTGGATAGATGGGCACAGTCCAATGCCATGAGTTTTAACAAGTCCAAGTGGCATGTTCTGCACTTTGGCTGCAACAACCCCATGCAGCACTACAGGCTGGGGACAGAGTGGCTGGAGAGCAGCCAGGCAGAGAGGGACCTGGGGGTACTGGTTAGCAGCTGAACATGAGCCAGCAATGTGCCCAGGTGGCCAAGAAGGCCAATGGCATCCTGACCTGTATCAGAATAGTGTGGCCAGCAGGACCAGGGAGGTGATTCTTTCCCTGTATTCAGCACTGGTCAGGCCACACCTTTGAGTACTGTGTCCAGTTCTGGGCTCTTCAATTTAAGAAAGTGTTGTAAAGGCAGGGAGTTAATGTGGCTGAGTCACGAATTATAAAAATAGAATTATCGTATTTCCCTGTAAACCCCATCCCAACTATATACAGAACTAGGCTTTTAGGTTTATTCACAGGTTTGATTCAATTGGGAAAATCTTCTAAAGGATGCTATAGACAAATTTAGGATTTAGCAAGCCAGAAAATGGAAAAGCCTAAGCTATAAACACAGCTTTACCCCACTATCAATTGGCTGAGCAGAGGATTAAGGAAAACAGCAGGCTTTGCTCACAATGAGGAGATAGGTACTCAGCAACAATTCCTGGCTGAATTATCTGTGGCTCAGTTGATTCAGCTGCAAGTAATATCCAGCTGGAAATCCAAACAGCAAAGTCCAAGGCACCAAACTTAGTAATATCTCAAAAATATGGTTTCCATGAGACAGAGATTTTGTGAAAGCCACGCTGTCTTCAGCAGAAGTGGGGACTGGCCAAAGGTAGGGACAGTGTAAAACTGAGAGCTGTGCAAAAGGTAGGAGCCGTCCAAAAAATGGGACGGTCTGAAACGGGAACTTCTCAGGCAGGAATCTTTCAGGCGGGAACTCTCATGCCTTTTCCCTTCCTCTATTTATGCTCTTTTGGACAAAGTGGCCATTTGCCAATTTATACTGGGCATGAAAACCCCAGCCAACCACCAGCCCGATTCCCTGCATGGGATACCACACGAGCCAGGACACATGTGTAAAGGCACCTTTTGCTGCCTCCCCTTCAAGCCCCCGGGGGTTGGGGGGGAAACAGTTTTCATGCCTTTTTCTTCTCCCATTCAAACCTGTGGTGGGATGGGGTGGGGGGGGTGGGGGAGCGAAGGAAGAATCTGGGGTGGTCCAGGACAGAAAGATGTTGAGGTGCTTGAATATGTCCAGAGGAGGGAACCAAGGCTGGCGAGGGGGATGGGGCACAGCCCTGTAAGGAGAGGCTGAGGGTGTTCAGCATGGAGAAGAGGAGGCTCAGGGCAGACCTCATTGCCCCCTATAACTACCTGAAAGGAGGTTGTAGCCAGGTGGGATTGGTCTGTTCTCCCAGAATAAGAGGACACAGCCCCAAACTGTGTCAGGGCAGGTTGTTAGGAAGAAGTTCTATGCAGAAAGAGTGATTTGCATTGGAATGGGCTGCCCAGGGAGTGATGGAGTCACCATTCCTGGAGGTGTTTAAAAGGAGGCTGGATGAGGCACTTAGTGCTATGGTTTAGATAATTAGAAGGGTTAGGTGATAGGTGGGACTTGATCCTAGAGGTTTTTTCCAAACTGGTTAATTCTCTGATTCTGTGACCAAGTTTCCTTATCTGAGGATGAGACAGTATCATCCAAACTTTTGTTTCTCAGATGGGGAAAAAAAAGTAAAAAAAGATACCTCTAATAGAATTACTTTGGTTTGCTTTCTTCAGAATACCTCAAAATACAAGAACAAATATGTGTTCCTTGTTAGATACTGTGAGAGCAGGGGCACAATACTCAATTGTCCTTCCACAACAAACTCTTCTTTGGAAAATCTCTAGAGTGAGTGCATCCTAACATGCCCTGCTCACAATTAACTCTTCCAATGGCTTAACTTCTGCTGAAACCACTTGTTCTGGCTTCCATACTCCTGCAAGTCTCTGCTAAGACCAGGTGTCCTTCATTAGAATAAGCAGAAACAGATCATTGCCACATTGCAGTGAAAAAGAGAAGGACAAAACACTCAACAAACCAAGCAAGCCCCTCAACATTTCACCCTATCAGTACATCATCAGCAAGCTCTTTTCATATCTGTTCTACATGGAACAAAAAGAAATATTAAATACAGGAGTCTTTAGGGTCACAAAGCTACTCATCTGCAGTGTCACATTGTGATAGAAGGGTTTACTATTAAAAAAAAAATTAAATGGATGTTCTCAAATTTTTCAGATCATATTTTTTTCTGGGCATCTCCTTGTGCATTTGTCAGGTCTGTTACAAGGTTCCTTTAAAGAAAAATATATTTAACTGCTACAGGACAGTCCTATGAAAAATGTGTAATTCTGTTTTTGAAATAGAAACTTGTGCCTTTCTTGATTTATTGATGTTTCACAGGCATAGCTTTTCAATTTTTCCATTCTGTCTAAAGTACATCTTACTGTTATTTCCTTTATTGTTTGGTTTGGGGGGTTGGTTTTAGTTGGTTGGTTGTGGTTTTCCCCACAAACTTCTAAAACCAGGTGCTGATTGCTACTGTTTCTGCTTCACCAGAAACCTTTTAATAATTCCAGCTACATTTGTAAATTAGACCTAACAGAATTAGCTGATCACTGGATGAGGTCTGTAGCACTATTGAATATTGACTCTTTGCTCAAGGACAAGTAAATTAAGCAAATATATTGCAGAAAGCACTCAGCAGGAGCTCTCAACAGCTGTCCCTATACGGACCCTCAAAAAATAACTACTGGTCAAAGCTATGTGTGGATTGTGAAAAATCCATACTCATTACTTTACTGGGAAATGAAGATTTGAATCCTTTTGGAAAATGGAGAAANCCCCTTTTTAAATAACCCAGGCTAGGACTCAGACAGCTGGAAGTTAAGGAATGAAGCTTTATATTTACAGCTATGCATAACAGATATTTACAGATATATAAAAGTGAAAAGGTAATACAGAAACACCACACCCCTCCCAGAGATCAAAATCCCTAAGAGGGGATTCTAACAACCCCTACCACCTTCCCCCCTTCCCCAATCTTATCTCACTATCTGTTTCATGCAGGAGATAGGTGGAGGTAGATCGGCCAGGGAGGTATTAGCAGCAGGAAAAGAAGTTAGTGAAATTATTTGGATTCAGCTACAAGAGGCATGGAGAAAAGAGCCACAGCCCAAAGCAGTCTGAAACCGTCTGACTGTCTGACTTACAACTCTTAAACAATTTTTTTCTTTCTCAGTAAAGCTATGTGGGAAGTAGCATCATCTGTGCTTTGCTCTCTCTCAGCCTATAGTCTAATTTCTCATTTAAATCCTCCATTTAGTTCAAACCAGCACACTTATGTGTTTATTTGGGTGTCCTTTTAATATATTTATTGTGTTTTGATGAATCCTGTATGACCTGCAATAGAGAATCACAGAATGCTTTGGGTTGGAAGGGACCTACTAATACAGGTGACAGTCATGACACTCTTTGCTTTGGTTTCTACATAGAATCACAGACTGGGCTGGGTTGGAAGGAAACTCTAAAGGTCATCCAGTCCAACACCCTTTGCAGCCAGCAGGGACATCCTCAACTAGACCAGGTTGCCCTCTCCAGCCTCACCTTCAATACCACCAGGGATGGGGCCTCAACCACCTCTCTGGACAATCTGTTCTACTGTTCCAGTACCCTCATGGTGCAGAACTTGTTCCTTGTATCCAATCTAAGTCTGCTCTGCTCTAGTTTGAAGGCATTGCCCTCGTCCTGTTCCTGCAGGCCTTTGCAAACAGTCTCTCTGCAGCCTTCTTGTAGCCCCCTTCAGGTACAGGCAGGTTGCTATTAGATCTTGCCAGAGCCTTCTCTTCTCCAGCCTGAATGCTCCCAGCTCCCTCAGCCTATTCTCATAGCAGAGCTGCTCTAACTCCCTCATCATTTTCATGGCCTCCTCTGGACCCTCTCCATCAGGTCCATGTCAGGTCCATGTCCTTCCTGTATTGAGGGCTCTAGAGTTGGACACAGCAATAGAGGTGAGGTCTCAGCAGAGCAGAGTAGAGCAGAGCAGAGAAGCAGGATCCCCTCTCTCCATCTCTGGCTACGCTCCTTTGGATGGAGCCCAGGATGCCCTTGGTGTTCTGTGCTGCAAGCTCACACTGCCTGCTCATGCCTAGCTTTTCACCCTCCAGCATCCCCAAGTCCTTCTCATACGGGCTGCTTTTTATCACCTGCTCCCCCAGTCTGTATTGGTAGTGACGACTGTTCTTCCCCTCACTATCAATACAACTACAAGGGACTTGATTGTGTGATATTCATTTTTTGGTAGCTAGCTAATATGGCAGCCTAATGTAAGCCCAGCTCACCCACACAGCCTTGCAAAAGGGAATGGCAGAAGAGGCACAAGTGCCTGCTATATTAGCTAATGGTTCAAGTGTAAAGGAAATCTGATTTTCCCTAACCTTCCTTGTCATGAGTGAGTGTACTTGCTCTTTGCATGCTTAAGAAATACTTGGTGACATCTGATAGTGCACAGGTACCAGACAGAATGATGCTCAGAACAGTCTGCTTCTCTAAAAGCTTTGTTAGTTTAATTAATTGGAAAGATAAAGACTCAAGAGCCTCTCATAATGAAGCATTTAAAGCCACATCACTGGAGCCTACTGCCAGCTCTTGCTATGCAGTGTATCAGTTTCAACCCCCACATCACTTAAGCTCCACAAGGCTTTTCCTTTTCTCCAGGTTTTGGATTGTGTAACTTTTGATTTCTTGCAAATCATGCCAAAAATTCCCAGGATGATGTGCTGAAGGGTTAACCAGGATGCCTTATAAGGCTTTTCATACTAGTTTCAACATGTGTCACAGAAAACATCTGTAAGTACACAGAGTGTTTCCCACCAATCATCCATCAACCTAGTATGTGAGTTGAGCCTGTGGTGCCTGGGGAGGGGAGATACTCATTGAAATGCATGTGAAATCAAAATGGATTTCAGAGAAACTATCCTCTGAAAACTGAAGTGTTTCCCTATCAATGTGAAGATTATCTCACTGCTATAAATATATTATTTAATTTGAAGGAAAAAAAATAAAAAGAAAATTGAAATTTGTATTTAAATGCTAGCAAAATGTATTCAGATATTTTCTTGTTACCGCCTCAGTATTTTTTTCATTCAAAACAGAAAGAATGAAGAGATTTGTGAATTTGTCTAAAAGTGAGGGCTTAATTTAAACAAGTTGAAATCTTTAGTTTTACAATGAAAATTTTGGTTTAGGCACTGTGACTGCCATGGGTCTTTTCTGCTTTCACCTGATGGCAAACCATTGGTTAAACTTTACAGTTCACAGGTGAACTTCCCAACCTCCCTTACTTCCTTTGCAGACCCCAATACCCTTCCCATAACCACCTCTCCCCCAGCTGCTTCATCACCACCCCATTCCGCCCACCCCAGTTGACAGGGGTGGAATCAAATAGGTTAATTTTAGCCCTGAAGGTGTTTGTAACTGAGAGCTTTGTTCAGTCATTACTTCGAAGCTACATCATCCAGACCTCAAAGAGTGACTCCTCAAAATATGTGGAGAATTTGGGACTGGAATTTAGGCTTCATTCCCCTTCAAACTGATCATTCCTCAGGGACAGAGGAACTAATCACTTCGGGGTGAAAAGAATCTTTTGGAATAGAAATCCTTTGAAGTTAACATCATTGTTTTCCCAAAAGATGAGTTTTAGCTCACATCCTTCCATGTCCATGGTCTGTGGAGTTTCTATGTTGCTTTCTGTTAAAAGTGGCATGGGTGACATGCTGAGAATGGCTAAGTAAGCGCAGGGTTAAAAGAGGCTCTTTTCTACTGTTTTAAGAGCTGTTCCCAGCAGAAGCCTTGGGAAGCTGACATCCTCACCCAGGTGCTGGCTGCAGTGATCCTTTCTGGCAGACTTTTGTGATGAAGAACACATGTGCCAAGTCCCAGAAGAAGACAAACTACACAAAGGGCTGAAATGCTGACCACTAATTGTTACCAGCTCCTTCCTACTTTCTCCTCCCACACCAACCGCTAAAGTTTTGTGGTTTTTTTTGTTTTGGTTATTTTTTGCTGGTGGGAGCTCACAGCAGCAATGCCAAGAGTTTTAAAAATCGATTAATTTAAATTTCTTTTAGGAAGTTATATACTTACATTTTAGAAAGTTTGGACACATGTAGTTTCAGCTGACTGTGTTCAAGTTGTTGTTATTCCCATGAGAGAGATTTTCCCATGGTGAATGCTATTGGTAAAAATAAATTAATACAAAAATTGGAATTAGACTATTTATAGCTCTAGTGACTAAGCATATAGACTGTGATACTCACATGTGAGAGGAATCTCGTGATGTGAGACCATCTGATGCTCTAGGAAGGAGACCAAAGGCAGTTTTCAGTGCACATCAGGTTTCCAGAAAGAAAAGCTGCTCTTACAACCATCACATGCTGCTGCATTGAAGAAATTAATATTATGTTAGTAGAATGCAGGCCAGGCCATGTAGGATGCTTTGTCTGTCTGGCAGCACAGTTTAAGGATGGGGATTAGTATATTAAAACAAAAGAAATTAAATTATACCTGAGAGAATTTGTATGTGCTTTTGAAACAGAGTGCAAACCAATGCTAGAGATTTGTAAGGAATATTAGTCCAAACTAGGAATTTGCTCACAATGGGGACAGAGAAGCCCTGCAAAACTTTATTTCCAATAAGGGGAGAGTTCACAGGACTGTGGGGTTTCTCCACAGCTTCCCTTTTGTCCTAAATTCCCGGACACAGATTTCCCTCTCCCTTTCCCCATTGGCTAAGGTACTTGGGATTTAGTCTTCCCAATATGCCTACTACATGTAACCTATTTACATGTAACCCTCCTGCATCAGACATCCTATGTTCATTGAAATTAGGCTCTTCACTTCTCTAGATGGAGAAGGTAATATTCAGTAGTCTATTGAGCCCGCTCTGTCCTGAAAGTTCAGAAGTTCAGGGTGTATTCAGTACCTGTTATCCTCAGACAGCCCCCACTGATTTACAGCAAGATCCAGACAAGACCCTTAGCAAAGGCCCTTTGTGATTTACATTCACATAGATAAGGCAAACTGTGATTCTTTCCTTGTTATTTCAACTCTCTCTCCATGATTCTTCATTTGTAAAGACATTGCCCACCTTAATCCTATCAGATTTATAGCTGGAATAATTTCTTTAGAGTCAATAGATGTCGCAGCTCAAAGATGGCCTATTAGAAATTAATAGAGTCTCAAAATTAGATTATTTTTTCTTCATACCATTGGAGGAATAAATGGAATGTGATATCCCCATTCCTTTCCCTTCATCTTACTAGGTGTTTATTGGTTTATCTTTCAAGTGTTGGATCTGCTAGATCTTATTTTGAGAAGTTCAGTGGAACAAATTATGTAAGAAAAAGATTGTTCCTTCCATTTGTGAATGGTTGGGGCATTATATGCTGGTTTGAACTAATTGGAGAATTTGAGTGAGAAATTAGACTATTGGCTGAGAGAGGTAAACACAGTATGTCACTTCACCAGAGTTTTACTGAGAAAGAAAAAAAAATTGTTTTTAAAGTGTTGTACCCAAACACTAGATATCAGATGGTTTCTGACCGCTCTGGCTGCGGCTGCTTCTCTCTGCATGGTCTCCCTTGTCTTTGTCTCGGTAGCTAATTCCCAGTAATTCTACTAACTTCTCTCCTGCTACTAATCCCCCTGGACAATCTACTTCATCTTCTCTGCAGCATCAACAGGTGGTGAGATAAGACTGGGGAAGGGGGGGAAAGCTGGTAGGGGGTGATTGGTTGCCCCTCTCTTGGGGATATTGGTCTCTGGGAGGGGTGTGGTGCCTGTATTACCTTTTTACTGAATATATCTGTAAATATCTGGGATATTGGTCTCTGGGAGGGGTGTGGTGCCTGTATTACCTTTTTACTGTATATATCTGTAAATATCTGTTATATCTTGTAAATATTTGCTTGTATACCGTGCATTGCTGTAAATATAAAGCTGCATTTATCAACTTCCAGTGTTTTTGAGTCCTAGCTGGGGTTTACAAAAGGTGGGGGGGTAGGTAACTGCTAAACCAGTACATTTTTATTATTGGCGCCCAACGTGGGGCTTGAGGTTTAATTACATCTGTTTGACTGTTGATTAAATCCTGGAAGTTAAAAATGAAGCTGACCTGGGTACTGTGTTCAGTTTCTCCTTCTTTGATTTTCTGGTTTTTGCACAGATGGCTTGTGGCAACAATTGGTGCCTATATTTGGAATATGGCACGGTGGAAGTTTAAAAAGATGATTTGGGATTACGGGGACTATTTTTTCAGCTACGTAGGGTTAAATCTAACTGAATTAGCTTCCAATGCTGTTTTTGATGCTTTTAATAAATCAGGAAATAGCAGCCAAATTAATTATTCCACTGCGCTGGTCCGTGTAATTATGCCCCAGAGTAATATATTGGATGCCTGTGAGAATTTCTATTCAAAAGCCACGGTGGTATATTTAAGCTGTGTGATAATTTTCCTATTAATTATGAATTTAATATCAATTTCGGCTTTGGTACTAAAAACTTCTGCTGTCACTTTAACCAGACAAATCGACCGAGCTAGGAGAAAGAGATATAAAGAAACTGGAATGCAAACAACAGAGTCTGGCTGCATGCCCAGACAATGTTTATGTGAACGTCCCGAAGTTGTTTATATTAAAAAGGTACAGCTTGAGACAGAGTCAGATAAACCTTCTTCTGTAGGCAGTACAATTCCTCAGCCTGTAAATTGTGATTCCAACACAGAGACCAATACTAATGTGCCACCAGGAGCCCAGGTTCCCCAAAATTCAAACCAATCACAGGGTCCATCTACTGTTAAACTAGCCTCTGCAAAAGTTAAAGCCAAAGCTGGATCAAAACATGGGTCAAAAGAGGAACTGAGTGCTGCTTGTCCATCTGATTTTCCACAGGAGGAAGAGGAAGAGGAAAAAGTTAACCTCAAAGATTTAACCGATTTGCTTAGATCTAAATATGAGGGCAATGCAGGATTAGTTAAAAGAAAAGATGATGGTTCTCAGGAAATTAAGAATGCTGCTAGAAGAGTTTTGTATGGCCATCTACCAATAGATCAGAGAGGAGAAGAGGAAGTGGATGACATCCAAGGTTCTAATGATCCCCTTAGAGAGGTCAGGGAAGTTAGAAAGGAATACTCAAGGGAATCAGGAGAGCCAATCCTAAACTGGCTGGTGAGATGCCGTACTATTGGTGCAAATGCCCTACAGGTAAGAGACAAGTCTGCAAAGCGGCTAGGCCCACTTGCAAAGGAGAGTGGAGTGGACAAACATCTGGCAGCTGATCTGGGTGTGGTTAGCTTGTGGACACATCTTCTATTGGCTGTAGGTATGAGATACACCTCCCGACATGACTTGCCATGGGTAGCTAGAAAGTGGAACACAGTTGAGCAGGGAATTAAGCTTCTGAAGGAGTTTGTTGTGAAGGAAGTGCTTTATGGAAATCATGCCCTTTGAGGCTTCTTTTCCAAATGGGTTTTGATGGTTGGCCTGAGGCAACCTGTCTTTGGTGCAGTTTCTGGGATTCTTGTGTCCTCATCCTTACTGATTATCTGTTCTTCCTGCAGAGCCTCATGCCTATTCTGCAATTTCATTGCCAGCAGCGTGCTTCTTAAAGTAGCATGCTTTCTTCGTTTACTTTTATTCCGTTGGGCAAAGAGCTGTTCCCATTGACCCTGTTTGTGTGGGTTACTGCATGGTGGCTGAGAGACTTGCTGCTGGGAGGAAACCAGGCCTCCTGCTCCACTAGGAGTTAGCCCTATTTCAGGTTCTGTAGAAAGCATGTTATGAAAAAAGTCAATTTCCCTTTTGCAGACTCTTATAGTCCTTATTCTCTCTACCTCTTCTTTTAGTTGAGCTACCATGTTCATCAGGTCACTGATCTTCTCGCACCTAACAGAGGTGTTGTTCCTGCTGTCCTTCATATCAAGTGCCAGGCTCCAGCACTCACTGCAGCCAGCTGCCTGAATGTTTGTGTGCTTGTGTATGATCTCTGCTTAAGTGCCCACTGTTACTGTACTAGCCTTTGTCTGAGCCTGCTTCATTTCTTCCTTTGTCTGAGTTCCCATCTCCATCTTAGCTGTCACCAGGAATTTGCCCTTCCTCTGCTAGGTGTGGACCATATCATAGAATAGAATCATAGAATCATAGAATGGTTTAGGTTGGAAGAGACCTCAAAGATCATCCAGTTCCAACCCCCTGCCATAGGCAGGGACACCTCCCACTATATCAGGTCACTCAAGACCTCATCCAGCCTGGCCTTGAACACATCCAGGGAGGGAGCAGCCACAACCTCCCTGGGCATTGTTCCTGCTGGCACTCACTCCTTACATATTTATAAACATGAGTCAGGTCACCCCTTAGTCTCCTCCTCTTCAAGCTAAAAAGCCCCAGCTCCCTCAGGCTCTGAGGAAGACCATCATTTCTACAAAGTTAAGCCCAGTATATTCCTTGAAGATTCAGGTCACTCATTCTACACACCCCTTCCTCAGCCGTCAAAAGAACACGCACAAGAGTTGCAACTATTTAACTTACCTGAGAGGCATTGAAGTCTGCTACAGCTGTTTCTACCTTAACAGCTACATTGAAACTAACAATACAGAGACTACAGGGTCAGAAGAGCTATTACTTCGTTAATTTCATCTGGTGGGAGTTGCTCCACGTTTTGCAGTTTGTTGACACTCTGAAGACAGCTGTCATAGTAACTGAACAAGTCGCTAGTGCTCTGCTTCAGCAGGTAGACAATGATATCCAAGCCAGGCAGGTGCCAGTAAGGAACCACTGGTGCTTGTGTGTCTAGACAAAGTGATGAACACACTACGATAAATCTAAAGATTTCTTTTCCTCTTTTTTTAAAAAGTAAGAGCAAGAAACCAGTGGTGTATGCTCTCTGTCAAAGTAGAATCACTAATGTAGTAGAATTAATAATGCTTACCTGTTATGGTGATGTTGTATATAGGTTATGAGTAGGTTAGCGTTTTTTGTTTTGGGGGGGTTTTTTCCCTCCTTCCCACACCTCGTGTGGCTGTTCGGTGAGCAGGGTCTCCTGCTGGCTGATCACGCAGGAATGAATGATCTGGTGCTAATGGGCCATTTAAATTAATTCCGTGCAGTCCCCTGTCAACACCCCCCAGCTATATCACTTTCTGAGCAGGCACGCTGAGGACAGCCCTCGCCAGTCCTGCCACTTCCCTGAGGTTCCTCCAACCACAGAAAGCCCCCAAGGAAACTCAGAAAGCCTGAGCAAACCAAATTGAAAGAACAGCTCAGCTGGTCGTTTCCAAGGCTCTCCCACTCGCTTATCATGCAAGAATGAGTTGGTGCTCTGCTCACATGACGTGTTCTACTTCGTACTTCAGACCAGCTTAGCCCTGATGTTTTCGGCTTGAACTACCTGAAAACCTAAGTGTTTCAAGTTTACCAGAAGGGATATTGACTAGGCAGACCTTGAGGCGGACTTTGCAGAGCATCTTGGAGAAGAGTGAAGATAAAGTGCACAGTTCCAGTTTAGGACCACCACACCCTGACTTCCTGCTGGAAGGACCTGCCTTTGCTGCAACCTCCACTGTTCGTTGGAACATGCTGAGCAGTTCCAGAAACTGCTGCAAAGGAGCCAGGGACTATTGCTAAATTCTGCTCCACCACTATGAGTAGAACAGACTTTCCCCATGGCTCCAGGCTGCCTATTTATAAGTTGGGTGGAGCTAAACCTTTTCCAATTTTCTAATTCTCCTAAATTACTGAATTGCCCGTAAGCATCCTTGTGAAGATTTTCCTGAGTGAATAAGAACCCAAATTTAACTAGTTTTTGTATAGTTTGTGGGTGGGGATTTTTTGAAATATAAAAAACTAAAGAGCTGGGGTTCTTTAGCTTGGAGAGGAGGAGCCTGAGGGATGGCATCATGAGTGTTTATAAAGTTGTAAGGGTGAGTGCCAATAGGCTGCATCCAGGCTCTGCTCAATGATGCCCAATGACAGCACAAGGAGCAGTGTTGGAAGTTCCATGGAAACATGAGGAAACATTTTTTCCAGGGGAGTTGTGGAGTCTCCCTCTCTGGAGATATTTAAAACCCACCTGGATGTGTTCCTCTGTGATCTGATCTAGGTGATCCTGCTCTGGTGTGGAGGTTGGACTGGATGAGCTTTCGAGATTCCTTCCAGCCTCTGCCATTCTATGACTCTATGATTCTATGATTTCAGACTCTTAGCATCAGAAACAAGCAGTAACACATACTTCTGCTCAGCCAACCACAGCTGAACAGACAACTGGTCATGAGCAAAGAAAAAACAAACACTCGGGCAAATAATATAAATTGAGCTATGTTGCAAACAGTCTGCTCTGCTCTGACAATGTGCCCTCTGCTCTGACAATGTGCTCTGCTGTAGAGGGTTTGCAGTGACCTGCCCCCCCCACCTTTTAGAACCCCGGCTAAAACTCAGAAAAACATACTGGAAGTTAATAAATGAAGCTTTATATTTACAGCAATGCAAATATACAAGCAAATATTTACAAGATATAACAGATATTTACAGAAATATACAGTAAAAAAAAAAGAAATACAGACACCACACCCCTCCTGGAGACCAAAATCCCCAAGAGAGGGAAACCAAACCCCGCCGTGTACCACCTCTCCCTCCTTCCCCCAGCTTTATCTCACCACTTGATGATGCTGCAGATAAGCTGAAGATCGGTCAGAAAGATTAGTGGCAGGAAGGAATGAATGGTTTTAGTGATTTTACTCTGAATTAGTTCAAAGGCAGAGAGACAAAGGAAAGAAGCTGGTGAAGCCTGCTCGACCCAGAGCCGACTGACTGCACAAGCACACTGGCTTATCTGGATGTTTTGGGACATTCTCAAGACAACCTTCTTCTCTCTCAGTCAAAACTGGGTGAAGGGACACAGTGTTTAATTTCTCACTCTCAGGCAGCAGTCTAATTTTTCACACAAATTTTCCAATTAGCTCAAACCAACACATCTGCCCTGCCTCAATATGTTCTGCTCTGCCTCATGCTTCAGACCAGCTTAGCTTTGATGTACAACCTTTGACTATCTGGAAACTTGATGTATCTCAAGTTTGCCAGGAGCAGTCATTAAGTGCCTCACAATGTGGCAAGAAGTGCCACTGACATCATGCTGTCTGTACATCTGCAAGACATCCTGCTTGCACCTCTGTGAACCTCTGTGCCAAGTATGGAGTCCAAGAGGAACCAGTATTAAGTCAGAGATTGTCTGCCTCTTTCCCAGCACCCTGTTAGAACTTGGGAAGATCGAGAAGCCTCTCAACAGCTATCAAGACACCGACATAACTCCTTTCAAGTGTTTGGGTACTCTCTGGAAACTATAGTTAGCCCCAGGAATCTGGAGATAATATTTTGTGAGTAAATATTCAAATGCATCTCTATAACTGAATTCTGTGGTGCCTTCTGCCTTAGCAGAAAGGAGCCTCTCAGGTCTCCCTCAAGGGTGAGCAGCATATTGGCCACAAGATTCTTTCATAAATAGTTAATGTTTGTTATATAGTTGCAAGTTATTTCTTATGTGTTCTAGATTCCCTGTTTATTTCCCTCTGTGTAATACTTTCCATGACAGTGCAAAGAACCTATTGCTAGCAAAAGTTATGGTCTTTGGTGAGAATGCCATATATCAAAATTAATCAATTGTATTAATTTTGGAATAGATCTTGCCCCTAGCTTTACAGAGTTACACAAAGAATTCATTTACCCAAGGACATGAAACTTGATCATGACAAGAAGAATGGAATTTACTATGTCAATGCATGTATCAGTCATCAGTATAGGAACTTGATATAGCAAACTACCTCAAATGCAACTGGACCATATAATCCCTTGAAAAATAAACTAGTGTGAGCTCAGCTGTATGAGTAAAATAAACTACTAGAGGTCAAGGAGTAGCCAACAATAGCAGTTATCCAAGAGGAACAAACTGTACCCACCTACAAGTATATACAGTGCACAGACTGTCTGGGACATATTTCAAGACATAGGGAGAAATTTAGAAGAAGGAAAGTAAGCAAAGTACAACCAGGTCTTCACATGTCTTTCTGGGCTGGGGAAAACAAAAGATTCTTCTTAACTTGTCTTTCCTCCTTAGCTGGAGGGATACAGGCTGCCCAAGACTGAACAAATAACTGCCATTTAGAGAAAATTATGAGGATTAAGAGGCATTAATGCAGCCTAAACCACCACCATGTTTTCCACAGCAGACAGGTGGGTTGTTGTAGGGCATTAGAACTCTAATTGGCTACCTTTTGGAGCCTGATTAGCACAGGACTTCATTTTGTGTTTAGTCTTGCTGAGAAAATAGAGCACAACTACCAGACATTCTCAGGGTTCCAGTATTTGTCATGAACCTTTCAGCAACATTAGCTACTGTTGCAGTCTGCAGTTTGTCTTTCTGCAGTAGGCTGCTGTCCCCAGAGTTGTCAAGTCCTGATGTTTGTACACAGCAGCCCCTTAGCTTAGGTCACACAGGAATGCATTCAGACAAGCCTTGAACATCTCCAGAGAAAGAGACTCCACAACCTCTCTGGGGAGCCTGCTTCAGTGCTCTGTGACCCTTACTGTAAAGAAGTTCCCCCCTTGTGTTGAGGTGGAACCTCCTGTGCTGCAGCTTACGCCCATTATTCCTTGTCCTGTCACAGGGAGCAAGTACTCACACCCTGTGCCCCCTCTCTTGACACCTAGCCCTCAGATATTTATAAACATTTATTAAATCTCCTCTCAATCTTCTCCAGACACACAGGATGACAGTGTGCACATGTGGCCCAGACAGCAAACCGTGTCCTGGGCTGCATTAAGAAAAGTGTTGCCAGCAGGGCAAGGGAGGGGATTCTCCCCTTCTACTCTGCTCTCATCAGACCCTACCTCTGTGCAATTCTGGAGCCCCCACCACAAGAAGGATGTGGAACTGTTGGAATGAGTCCAGAGGAAGGCTGCGAAGATGATCAGAGGGCTGGAGCACCTCTGCTATGAGGACAGGCTGAGAGAGTTGGGGTTTTTCAGCCTGGAGAACAGAAGGCTTCGAGGAGACCTTATAGTAGCCTCCCAATATCTTAAGGGGTCCTACAAGAAGGCTGGGGAGGAACTATTCACAAGGTCTTGTAATGACAGGACGAGGGGTATAGGTTTAAACTGGAGCAGGGGAGATTTAAATGGGATGCTAGGTGAAAGTTTTTCACAGTGAGTATAGTGAGACACTGGAATGGGTTGCCCAGGGAGGTTATGGCTGCTGCCTCTCTGGAGATGTTCAAGGCCAGATTGGATGAGGCCTTGAGCAACCTGTTCTAGTGGGAGGTGTCCCTGCCTATGGCAGGGGGCTGGAACTAGACGATCTTTGAGGTCACTTCCAACCTAAACCATTTTATTATTCTATGATTCTATGAAAAAGCCCCAGGTCCCTCAGCCTCTCCTCATCAGGCAGTGCTCCAGTCTCCTAATCATCCTTGTGGCTATCTCTCCTAAACTGAACCCAAACCTGAATGCAGCAACATGCTGCTTTGAACATGCTGCTTTGTTCTTTTTCTTTCTGCTCTACAGTTGGAAGGACAGACTACAATTATTTGTCTTGCTAGCATTAGCATTAATTGTGCCTCTGGTGCAGTACACTTGAAATGTAAGCTGCTGCCACCATGGTGTGATCTGTAGTGAGTCAATCCTGTGAGCTAAGCTAGTAGAAAACTATTATTTTGTGTGATCAGTTTTCTGTCAGTTTAGTTGTCAAAACTGTTCCCCCAAAGTACCAAACAAATGCCTATGCCCAAACATGTGAGGACGTGGAGCTGTGGCAGAACTGAATTACACTGGCTGAAGTAATTCTGGAGCTGTACTCTCTCTGAAGGATTAGCACTGCACTGGTTCTAACATTGACCTGTGAAATGAGCCTCAGAACTTGTGCAGAGATATGAAGTAGATATGTTTATTACAGAGCTGGGTACAGGTGGGATTGCTCCATCAATCCTGCACACCCTCTACTGGCACAAGCCTCAGTTTTTGTTACAAGAGCAGACATATTCATAATAAGAGGTAGGGTTAATACAATTATTTCTTGGAGTTCATTAACATAGACATTTTCCCATTCTCTGCCCTGGTTCCACTCCCCCACGGTGGGATGAAGGCCAGCAGTCTTCCTCACAGGGTGTTCTCATCTTTGAGCAGGAGGCCTCTGTTAATTGCTGAAGTCAGGATATCTCTGCTTCTCCTTTATCTCTTTCCTGCTTTCCTTAGTGCAGACATTCACCTTTTCAACATTACATATCACAGATCTCCAGCTAGTAGCTATAAACAAACATTTCTGCAGAGGCTGCTGTTTGTCTTTGCATATTATCGACTGACTGCAATAAACAGACACTTCTACAAAGTTTGGTATTTTATGGTTTACTACAGACATCCTCAAAAAAGTGCATCTGGTCTGTAAGGCCCTTTACAAGCACTCATTGATTTTTCTTTTATCAACATCTGCAGATAAAAGCATCTCTTATGAAGCCATTTTCTTTGTGCAAGAAGCATGCCCTTGCAGCTGACAATGCTCAAATTTCTAGATTCTTTGCAGCAAGCATAAAGCCAGCAAACAGCTGGAGATATGAGAGCCAACTCTGAGCTGGCTTCTTGATATATTTATAGCACTGATATGATAAAACCTGAAAAACTCTAGCATATTGGGAAAATCCAAACTTCAGAAGAAACCTAGGCAAAATACTTTTCATGGTCTCAAGGATGAAAGGCAACACTCAGTTTTGCAGTTGCAGTAAAGAAAATTCCAAGAATAAATCCATGAGAGGCCAGTTAGGTTTGAACAGTCTTGGTGTAGTAAATTGGGTCTTTGGGGTGTGCTCCAACTTGTCAGATTCTCACCTTTACCTTGCTGTCTCCTCCTCTACAGGCCACAGTACAGGATTCTACCCCAGGCCAGCCGCTTTGCCAGGATAGCCTCCCCTTTCATCACTCTATCTCAACTCCCCTCCTGTGTACTCCCCCTACCAGGTCCAGCTCTGCTGCATGCTTCCTCATCTGGCCCATGCCACCACTAAGATTAGGTGAGATCCAAAGAGAGACAAAGGCCTCCTGCATCACCAAATCCTATACTTGAGTTCATACTGGCTAGCACTTGCTCAGGCAGGTCTAGAGAATGCGCAGTACAGCCTATTCAGACAATGGTCTGTTGTGATTATTAATAATAGGTTATGAATTATTAATAATATGTTATGAATTATTAATAATATTTTATTAATATTAATTTTTATTATTAATAATTGACATTTTGTGGAAATTCTCTGAGATTCTTTGGATGTTCAGTCAAGAGGCAATTACACAAAGGTTATTAATAAACACAGATTCAAGGATTTTAAACAGTTTAAACAGTCAGAACTTAGTAAACAGGGAATCTGATAACGGGAAATTCTAACCCCACTGTCCTGGTATGGATGTGACAAACACCCTAGAATTGGTCCAATCCCTGGGCTCTCTCCTCCCGCTCCTGTCCAAGGTCCAGTAGGGGTTGAGGGGCGGGGCACCCCACGTGGCCCCGGGACCCAGGGAGACCTCGGGCTGCACGTATGCGTGGAGTTTTTTGAATCAATTGGTCAGCTAGAGAATGCTGAATACCTATTGGACAGTTTCACGCGCCCCCATAGGGTATTTAGGCAGGGATCAGCAGCCGTTAGGTGCTCTTCCTCACTCTCCTCACTCTTCGTCGTCTCCCCGCCGTGGCCGTGAAGAGCCCAGCCACGTGCACAGCAGCAGGCAGCAGGCAGCGAAGCATAACAGCCTTCAGAGAAGCGGCAAGATTAATCCCCTTCTCTCTCTCTTTTTCTCCCCCTATCTGGGCTAAGTCAGTCTTTTCCCTTCTTCCCCTCGGGTTCAGGAAGGAGCATGGTTTTCCCCTCGCGCCTCGCGGGCATTTATAGGCGCGGCTGGGGTCTATTTTATATGTAGCCTCTCTGTTTTTGAAGTTCTGACTGTTAAAATGTTGCACCTGGTGTTTTGAGCAACTTGTGCGTTTGTTTCTGCCAACCGGAACCCAAAAGAACCTCAGGGGGGCACTAGGACCACCCCCTCCACGGGATATCGAACCTAATTAAGTGATATCTCGTGACACCCACCTATACTCACAAACGCGATAGGTATAGAGTGTCTTGAGGGAGGAGAAAAGACTTGCCTTACCACTGCTGTAGGCTGCAATGCACATGGCTGCTGTGAAAGAGGTGTGAATAGTGTCCAGTCTCGGTGAGATGCAGCGGAGAAGAAGCAACGGTTCTAAATCACCAACCCCCCGCTCTTAAATACACTATTTTGAAGGGTGAAACTGGCCAATAGGCATTAGCATCCATTGTTTTAGCCAATCAATTCAAAGTCCTGCACCTGTGTGACCACTGGAACACTTGAGAGACAGCACAAGACATCTGACTTGATAATGTGCCATTGGGGCTTTCTTCAGCCAAACCTTCATTGTCTACCCACATCCTTCAGCTCCCGGACATTGCTACAGGAGGAGGGGAAGAGCACAGGTTTTAACTAATTTGGCAGGATTTATGCCCTACCAGAACATGGTCACACAGCATTGGTAGAACAGGAGATACAGCACAAGCCTTTGGTATCCCTCTTTAACATACCTCTTCCAATCCCCTCACAGGGCTCTGCTTTTTGCTTTCAAAGGTCTGTGGCAAATGCTAACATCTGCTTGTCTCTCTGAAAGACTGGGGAATACAAAACAGAACAGTGACAACTGGTTTTGGTGCTGCTGCATTTACAATGTTCAAGTTCATGAAAGCTGTGGGTGCCTGAGTCAGGGGAATTCTTGGAGCCCAAAAGACCCTTTCTAGCTTTATACAAAGATAACACCCTCAAGGAGAATGAGAAAAATAGGGGGAAAAATAAAATCAGGCTTGGCTGGCACTGGATTTTTACTCACCCAGTCTGGGTTTCTGTACAAAGCATCCACTAAAGAAAATAGCATAGGAATGTTCTGCACAGCACTTGTGTGTCATGTCAATATGGCCTTCAATCCAAGCTGTTCACTGAGCAAATCACTTGCTGCACACCAAACTTGCATCACACATGCCTTGTGCTGAAATACTAATTTGTAACATCTTCTGTGCAGTACAAGGCTAAATATTCTTGGCGTATTTACAAGAGCTTCAAAGGACTACACAACTACAAAGCAATTTAAAATTAAATCTATTTGATTAGCTTTTCAACTCCAGTTAGGTGGTATAACAGCTGAAGATGCTGGAATGAATAAGAATTTAGTTCACTGGAAGATCAGGATCAGAATTAGATGGGGAAATAGCCATCTATGATGTTAGTTTGGATCTTGGTTTTTGAACCTTTTGATGTTCTGGGACTGTGAGACTTTCTCCAGTTCCAAAATGTTTGCATATATTGCTTTTTTATGACAGAATTCTGATGATGGAAGAGTGGTATTTGACTGAACATATGTTTGCACAGTTCTGAAGAAATTCATAGGATCATAGAATCATAGAACTGTCAGTGCTGGAAGGGGCCTCGAAGATCATCTAGTTCCAAGCCCCCTTCAATGAGGAGGGACACCTCACACTAGATCAGGTTGCTCAGAGCTACATCCAGCCTGGCCTTAAAACCTTCCAGGGATGAGGCTTCCACCACCTCCCTGCGCAACTTGTTCCAGTGTCTCACCACCCTCATGGTTCCAATTCCATCATCAGGCAGCTGCACACAAGCCTGACAGCTCTTCTCTTCAGAGATGTGTGTCCACTGCTGTGGCCAGCTCCCTACCACTATTTTGTGTAATGACAAAATAGTTTGGTCTTGGACACCTAAACAGAGAGGAGTCATTCTCAGTGCTCACAGGCAATAAATTATTGACTCAGTATTTCCATATGCAGTGGCATCACTATCTCAATATGAAGGTTGGGAAGGAGATATGGTTCTTTCAAATGTTCCCATAAGTGAAATTAAGTTGCAATGGAGGTCAGATATCAAGACAAGACTGTTTATTGGAAAGAGAGAGAATGGAGCAAACCAAATAAAGAAAGAAATTGGAGAGAAAGGGAGAGAGAGAATGGAGGCAGTGTATAATCTTCACTATGCCATGGTCTTTCTTTGGTGATGGTGACAGGGGGGCAAGAGATGCTCCTAGGCTGCTGCTTCCAGCCTTAGATGTCCCCAGTGATGTTGCCACAGCCCAGGACTTTTATTATGTTCCTGGTTCATTCATCACAGCTCCTCCTGGCTCGTATCGACAACACATAAGTGGATTTCCCAGGGGGATTCATCTGTGTGTCTGCAGGGGTCAGCTCTGAGCGGCCTCTGCCCCTCTTTGCCATCCACTGTCCACCAGACCCCCTGGGCCGTTGCTCTATATGACACATCAGGCAGGTTGTTCAGGATGATTGTACCTTTGTTGAGAGACTCCTCAGTTCTTAATGTGATTACACCAAGGGGAGGCCACAACTCAAGTATTGTGTTCAGTTTTGTTTGCTGCAAGACAAGAGAGATGTGGAGATGCTGGAGTGGGTCCAGAGGAGGGCAAGGAAGCTGTGAAGCGCCTGGAGAATAAATCTTACAAGGAGCAACTGAGGGAGCTGGGGATGGTTACTGTGAAAGAGAGGAGGCTGAGAGGAGACCTCATTGCTGTCTACAGCTACCTGAAGAGATGTTGTAGAGAGGCTGCTGCTGGTCTCTTCTCACAGGTAACTAGAGACATAACAAGGGGAAATGGTCTCAATCTGAGACTGTGTAGGTTTAGATTGAACATTAGGAAAAAGTTTTTCACAGAGTGGTCAGGGACTGGAATGCGCTGCCCAGTGGACTCACAAATCCTGGATGTGTTTAAAGGTCGTTTGGATGTGGTGCTTGGGGGTGTGGTTTCAGGTGAATCTTGTAGAGTAGGGTTTTAGGTTGGACTTCTTGATCCTGAGGGTCTTTTCCAACCTGGATATTTCTGTGATTCTGTGATTTACATGCTCAATAGAGGATTCTCTCAAACATTTATACTAGATGCAAGAACTTATTTTCTGACTCCCAAAAAAGTAATGTGAGGAAGCAATAGTATGTTGCATCATTATTTATAAAATAATGATGTTGCTATATATATTTGTTTATGTATTCTCAAAAACAACTTAGAGAAGGGGAAATTTTGATGAGCACTACAGGCACACTGATATCTCTCTGTGAGTGAACCTTCCCTCTTCCAGTATCAGCAGGGAGTCTGAGAAAAAAAAATCTTGCCTTTTGTAATGTAAATACTTGAATAGTTCCTTCTTTGGCACGTTTGATCTCTAAGATAACATTGTCAAATGTGAGATGCAGGGCCACAGGTTCAGCGGCTGAGTGGAATTTATGCAGTTGCTGAGTCCTCCAGTTTTGTCTCCTGTGCTCTTGTGCTCTCTGCCCACTGTGCTCAGTAGACAGCAGCTGCATGAGACCTGCCGCACTCCTCCACTCAGTATCAGAAACACCACTTAAGAAATCATGTCCAAAGCCCCATTTCCACTTCACTTTTTATCACTTTCTTACTGTATTCCAAAACCAAGGAATGCATCTTCTCTTCACCAGGCAATGAAGTGCATCAGTTATAGTCTTTGTGTGTGCTACAGGAAGTGTCCTTGCAGCTGACTGCTTCCACAGTGTATCTCACAATGGTAACTAGAGCCAGTTGCCATTAGTAAAGAAATTGTCTTACAGCATTTATCCCTCCTGTCCTGAAATGAAAAGACTCCATTGTTAGAACAAATCTGTCTGCTTGAGGGCCAAGCTCATAGGCTGGTCACATCAACACATTAGGAGCTGTTCCTTCCTTCAAGCTTTCTGAAGCCTTTTACGGCTATTCTTGCCCCCTTTCTGAAGTGATGTAGCATTTATATTAAGGGCAGATTGCAAGCTGCAACTTCTAAGACTGAAGAACAAATCCATTTTAGTTTCATTTTTCTATCTCTTAGTATTGGGATGAGATAGAAGGCAGTCAACCTTGGATCTCACAGGTAGAGCAGAGCAGCTTGGCTAGGCCTCTGGTTTCCCATGGCAGTAGCTTCCTCCCACGGGGTAAAAGAGATAAGGGAAACATCTGGTTTGGAATAACAAGTTGTCATGAATATTAATGAATGGGATTGTCCTTGACTGTACCAGCCAATTAGCACGCGTCTTGATGAAAGTATAAAAGTATCGAGCTGTCCCTAATAAAGCGAACAATACTTTTCAATCACACTGGTTCGGCAGTATTGATTCCAGCTCCCTTGTAATGTCTTAGCTGAATAAGTTCTGTCCTGGTGTATTGGTTTAAAGCCAAGCTACCCCAAGCCCAAAAGCCCAAATGAAAACTCAAAGCGGTTTGGAAGTGAAAAAGAGTATAAAGAAACTTTTAACAATAAATAAAAAGGAAAGGGGTTTTTTTTTACAGAAGGCGGGAGAAAGGGGAAAACGAAAATGCAGCGGTGTGGAAGTGAGGGAAGGGATACAGAAAACCAGGGAGAAGGGGGAAAGGAAAAAAAATACAACCATGGCAGGGGATTTTAGTCCTAAGCTGAGATCCGGTGGCTTGGTGGTGCTGAAGGAAAAAAGCAAGTTGCAAGAACAGTTCTTAAATGCAGAGAAACAGTCCCCGTTCCAGACGAGAGAAAAGGGTAATGGCAGTATCCATGTGATGGGCTGCTGAGCACGTGGATGAGCAGTGGGGAACGGCAGGCACAGCCTCCAGCAGCCACGGACAAAGTGAAGGGGAAGAGAGAGAGAGAGGGGGAGCTGGGTCTCCCCCTTTATAGTCCAAATCCTAGCAGGAAGTGGGAGTGTCTAACTATGATACCTGGGAAAAAGGGTCAAACCATCCCTTGTGAGGAGGGACCCACCTGAGTAGGGGTCAAATCATCTATTGGGAAGAGGCAGGGGGTCCCAGGTGGGCTTAACCCTTTACAACTGGCTGTACATGATTCTGATATTTCCTGAAGGACTATGCATTTTTGACATTAAAAGTCTCAGACCAAACTTCCTAACTCTTATCACACTCTCACTATTTATTTACTACATTCTTCACAGGTCTAGCTGTGTTTGTGCAAATTTGCTTCCTGGTCTGCCCTGTCATACCTTACAAATAAAGTCAATATTGCAGTACAAACAAATGGACTGAACAAAGGTGTGTGTAATCAGATTAATTGGCATTCAACTTCAGCCAATATTATGAGGGTGCTGTCTTTTAGCTCCCCATATAACCATTAAGGTGGACTCTCTGGAAGGTTGTTTAGAGCAAGACCCACTCTATCCTCACTGACTGAAAAGGAAGTGGAGGTGAAACTGAAACTCCTAACCTTAGTACTAAAAGTATAAAGACAAACCATGGGAATATCCTCTTACTCTTGTAATTCAGGTAAATTCTGCATTGTTAACCATACTCTCCCTGTTCCAACTAATTTTCGATTCACACTCATTCTTTATTTTTCATTCAAAGTAGCCACCATATTTCAAATAGTCTCAATACATCTATACAAAAATGGTACTTTGACAAGGGCTGGACATCAAGCCCTACCTTGATAGTTTGTAAAGTTTTAGAGTAAACAGAAATAAAAACAAACCAAACAAAAAGCCCCAACAAAGCAAGAGGTTTCTTTAATCCTGCACCCCCAATCCATGAAAAAAATCTGCAATAAAATAGAGCCTTAGTGGAAATAAACTGTAAGATGAAAAAGCCCTGGGCTGTTAACTGATCACAGAACAGTGCTGGGACACTGTGAGAGAGTGGCAAGGAAAAAAGTCCTGGGATGTTAACTGATCAGAGAACGGTGCTGGGACACTGTAAGAATGTTGGCAGCCTGTCGTCCCATACAACCCCACGTTGTGTTAGAAGTGTATCCAGCTGAAAAGTGTTAGTGGCTCTGTGCAAGTCTTCATCTGAGTTACTGCAAAAATACTGCTCACCCAAGTTAATGAGAGAAGAATTGAAGGTTCCAAAAGTACAAAAAGGAGACAGAAGTTTGACCAAGGGAAAAAAGATCTCATCTGACAGAAAAACAACAACAACAACAAAAAAATCAACAACAGGAAAAAAAAACTCAAAAACTTTCTTTAAAGTAACACAAGAAGCCTCCCAAGCTATGAGCTTTGTACGTAAGTGTGCAGAGGAAAAACAAAAATAAGGGAAAAAATCCTATACAGGTTTAAACTGAATCTGAGCAGCACAAGGTGACTGTCAATACTTTAAGGCTGTTACTCAACAGAACTGAGCACTTATTAGAGCAATCTCACTTTAGAACAGTCATGCAGTGGAAGAAAACCCAAGCTGCTCATGAAATAAAGCATTTTGTGACAGATGACAAGAATCGGCATCTGCAGTAATGTGAAAATTCCCACAGTTCTATGTTCTGACTGTTTTGGAACACATCTCATTGTGACAGCTTACAGCCACTGCAAGTGTACTTACTGGTGCCTTGTTGTCAAAGGCTGAATGGAAAATATATGTAGGAGTAAAATTAAGTTCAAATAAGAAGTGAGATAAACCCAAAATTTGTTGGAATTCTCCCTATGTCTGTCTTTAAAGTATTGCCATCGGTAAAGTTTGGCAGCAGAATGCTGAATAATCTTTTGACAGGAAGCTACTTGAGCAGTCACTAGGTACTGCAGACAGGGACAACAGTGTAAACTAGGAATTCTAGCACCAGCAGGATTACACTGAAATCCTTTTTGGTACAATCACCCTAGTTAAGTTTTGGATTGCTGCCTCAGAAGTGTATTTCAGGACAAGTTCTGATTACCCCTTTTGACCACCCTTTGTTGTAATCGCAGTGATTCATTGGTTTTCTCTTTATCTACCACAGCAATAGGCTTTCTCAAGTACCTCAAGGAGAGGTATGACATTTGGATACTCCTGTTTTTACTGGCTGCATGACTAATCTGAAAGTTACAGCACACAAGCACACAGACAGTATCTTACTCAGTCTTCCATGACCATAAAAGGCTGAGAACACAAATCCCTCATTGTGACTTGCTATGTAAGCAGATCTGACTGCTTATATTACATACCACTCTGAAACTAGGTAAATGGTATCTACTACAGTTAATCTGAATTACCAGTACAGCAAAAGATGTATAAGAAAACCAAACAGGAAATAGGCTTTTAAAGTCATAATATGCCCCTCTCTTCCCCCTGCAGAAGAATCATTCTGAGGAAGAGCACATCCATGACCAGCTGTAGCAATCACAATGCTTAAGAGAAAAAAATAACAACACAGAGTAAACGGCATCACTAACTATGGAGGTCACTGCCAAAACAAGCAACAGAGCACAGAACTCTGGAGAAGGAAGGAAATGGAAAGAGAACTGCACAACCAACCAGGCACTACAAAATAAGCCTCAGAGCAAATCTAAGTTTGCAACTGGACACTTTGGGCTGGACTGTGTCAGTTCTACAGAGGTCTGGGTTAAAGGTGTGATTCAGCCACATCCGAACAAGCAATTGTCACTATGGTATCCATTAAAGTTGTACAGTTATAGTGCTGCTGTGAAGCTAGTCTTTATTTCTTAGCCTCTCCCTCAAGATGAGGAGGCCTGGGGCATGCAGATCTGGTGAGCCCTAGGCTGTCTATAACACATTACTATAAGCTCACTGGAAGGAAAAGAGGTGTTGCTGAGTCCCCACACTGCACTCTGTGACATGTCCTTGTATGAGTCATGAAATGTGGTTGGAGAGAAACTCTGTGCATCGACATGTACTTATCTCTGAAACAGTCTGTTGCAATTTCCACTGAAGGGCAAGGTGGTATCTACCAGCTCATGCAGCCCATGCAAGCAAGGATTGTT
The DNA here is from genome assembly GCA_013396835.1 of Psilopogon haemacephalus. Taxonomy (NCBI): domain Eukaryota; kingdom Metazoa; phylum Chordata; class Aves; order Piciformes; family Megalaimidae; genus Psilopogon; species Psilopogon haemacephalus. The sequence continues at coordinate 12,815 of VWZI01000934.1, read as the reverse complement.
AAGTAACAAATATTTTCTTTATCAGTGCCAAGAGCTTTTCTTTCATGAGTGGAAGCTGCGTGTTTATTATAACAGTACACACCCAGAAGCATCTCACGGATTTTATTGCTCACAATTAGCATTACACTCAGTAAATAAAAATGGTCTTACTAAGGTGGAATATTTCCTATTGATCTATTTTACTTGCCAACAGCAGTAACCTACAAGCCCATTCTTTTGTCATATGCTTTAGTACTTTATTTCAGATGATCAGTGATTTCTTGGATTTCAGGCTACTTTGATCCCATTTGGGTCAACCGCCTGCAATCTACTGGCTACAAATACATAACTTTTGGTTCCAATTTTATGAACATGACAAGATTAGAATTTCAAATGTCACTTGGGATGCAAGTTAGCCTAGGTAATATTTATGCTTATCAGAAGTCACCAAGAGCCCTAGAAATGCCTTGTTTTAAGTTCTTTCCTATTATGGTGACCATGGTTTTCTTCTCCTTTCTATCACTAAACTAATTCCATAAAACTTAAATGGTCATGTAGTCAGTATAAGCAATATTAGAATGTACTTCAACTAGAGTTGCACAGCTACATAAAGATTATAAATAGACAGTGATTTGAAATTCAATTCCAAGGTCCTCAGGTTCAAACTTGTTACAACTGCATGCCTTCAAATTGTAAATCTGAACTGCAACTGAAAACTTCTGACAGCCTCTCTCAGATCTAGAGACAATTCATCCTTCTCCAGGAATGGAAGGTAACTCTTGATGTGCCTCAACGGTATTCAGCATTCAGCTAGCAGTGTGGAAGGAAAATCTCTAAACCCAAAGTAGGACTTTCATATGTTGTCTTTCTTCTGAAAGCACTGCTGAAGAGAAATGAGTTGAGTATTGGGTCATTTATCTTCACATCAAAGATGCTTGAAGGAAGACAAAACAAAGAAGTCATTATACATTTTCTAGTAGTTTCAAAGCTGTGTCAAAAAGATTTATAAAGCTGGACTTAGTCTCTGGGTGTATCCAGCTCAAATGCATTTTTGCAATTAAAAAATGTCCTAAAAAGAAAACAAAGTCTCTGGCTAAGTAGATATTTTGACTGTGAATCTCAATCCATACTGACTTCTTTTTTTTTGCAATGTAGCTAGACCTGGGTAACTTTCCAGAACACAGGCCTCCTGTATAGCTGTCTGTGTATTCCAGTCTTGCTATGACAGGTTCACTCTCTGGCACAAGTAACTTGGAATTACTGTTCCAAAGGATAAAGAAAATCCATGATACAGAAATAATATAATGTTTATTCTATCTCCATTTGACTTAACAGTATTTTTCACTTTCCTCTTCTACACTAACAGAGAGAATACTGGGAGAGTTGGAGGGGCAGACCTAAGAGGAACTGGAGAGCCCAACTGGGTGAAAGCAATTCAAAACACAATTAATAGGAGAATTGGTTGCTGAGCAACAACTGTGGAAGCATGTGGAACACAAGATGTATTTGCCAACTGATCCAGGCAAAGTACAGAGCTCCTACACACACTAACTAGATTGTCAGTTTGGTTTAACAGCATTTTCATCCACAACATTACTTTTAAAATAACAGATGTTTCCTTCAGAATTATATTGGAGCAATTTTTGAATGTATTACAATTGGGATGGGAACAGACACTAATCCCCTGTCTGCCTGTCTCAAACGGAAGTCTACACTGTTGAGCACTGGCAGAATAACCAAAAAGGCAGAACAACCAAAAAGGCAAAACAAATCTGCTTGTTTCTTTCCTGGCAGCAAGAAAATGTGTTTCCCTCTGTACTTCTCATAGGTTCTTTCAAATGCTAATTTCTTCTGTCATCGATTCTAAGACCTAAAAAGAGTCTGACTCCTTTCTTTCTTTCAAGTAGCACATAAAGGCTTTTGTGATCCTAGCATTTTTTTCTTTGTCAGATTTCTGATTCAAATGAATCATCGATCAATGCATCTGTTAATTCATGGGCAAAACTGCCCAGATTTATATAGAGGAATTGTCTGTGTTTCAGTTCCCAGTACCACATCCTTTCTCTCCTAGAAAATTAAAGTATCATGACTTTATGATACGAAGTTAGGAGTTAGCACAAGGATGACAGGGGAAATTCTCATTGTGTGCTTAATCCAGAAACCTCATTACAGAATCAAAACAGTTCAAAGACTGTACCAAAAACGCCTGAAAACTGAAATCCAACTAATTTTGAGTAGCTTACTGGAATTCCAAGCCCCACCCCACCACTGAATAACTCTCTGCCTGGCAGTGCTTGGATGTCTGAAAAAGTAACACCTCGAGTTCAAATTCCTCCCGAGATTTTAAAATTCCAGAGTGATACAATCTCAGCTCAAGCCTCTGCTGCATATCAAGAGGTGTATACACCCAGCTTGCTTCTCAGAATAAGAGGAAAGGATCCTATGAAGCATTTAAAAAATGTGGTTTGAGATTTTGTTTGCCTAGCCAGATTTTGTGTTTTAATTGTCAGGCTCTGAAGCTCTTAAAATGCCAACAAAATTAATAACAAAATTAAGTAATACTTAATATTGGAAATAGACAGTCTAGGAATACGCACTTATTTTCTCTAAAGCATTTCAGGGAAACTTCTCAGGACTGAGAAGGAAAATGGCAATGCCATTAAGGACTGCAACAGCAGGCCCACATTTTCCTTTATTATTCTTGGAACTACTGATTGAGTAGCACGCTGTTACCTGCCTTCAGTGTCTTGCAACATTGCGCAATATTGCATTTGATACAGGAAAATATGTGCATATGTGCTACAGATTATTCACAAGGAAAGGCAAAGTAACACATATCTACATAAATATTGCCAAATCTTTCTATATCTACCAAAAACTAATGTGCTAATGGTGCAAGGACTTGTTCCTGACTTGATAGTCAGTGTATGTGTGCCTGGTACAAAGACATCTACCCAGAAATCATGCAAGCTACCTTTTTTCCCTCCACACAGGACTTGTACCAGAAAATGAAAACTGCCTCCAACAAGATTCACTTCTCGACATACACAGATGAGACTCAGCATGAAGTATACCTTGTCTGTACATCTGCATGAAGGTAAGCGTGCTTCTGCAGCATTGCCAGAGACACAATTCTGTTCTATTTGCTTTCTTCTTCTTACATCTCCCCAAAAGCCAAAGTGAAAACACACAACAGCAGGGAAGACTGCCCTTGCTTTGCATACTCCTTGAGCATCAGGCTTACTGGCTACTGAAGAAGTTGGAAGAGAAGACTTCCAAGCCAAGCAGTTTTGTTTTCAAACCTCTGCTCAGACAGTGCACACTGTAGCTGCTGAAGGTTTGGTATGTTGTTGTAAACTGGCCTTCAATACAGAAGTGTAAAGTCCCATTTTAGTGTAATGGGCACCACTCAAGGAAGGATTAATTACTAAACTCATGCCCCAAGCTGATAAGCATCGTGTTTCTGAAATGTGACACATTTTCAATTCAACTGCACTTTGTTATGTGAAAATCATATGAAATGATGATAGATAATGCTGAGCTTGTTTTAATTTTTGTAAACAGATCTTGTAAATAACTTGCTACATGGTGATTTAGAAGCTACTTGGGAAATCAAGAGCATAGTAACATCAATTGTAACCTGGAGGTCTCAGGAGAGTAGTAGTCTGTCCTGCTCACTGTAACTTCTGGGTTGCGGTAATGATCAGACGTTTCTTTTGAAGGCTCATAATTTTCTGTGCATCCTGTTCAGGACAACCTGATTCTCAGGGAAAATTTGTTCGACTGTGTGCCCATAGAGAACAACCAAACTCTTCTAGAAAATATGCCCCAGATGCAGAAAATGGTTAAGGGCTATTTCTTCAGAGGAAGAACCAGGAAAATCTGTGGTTTTCCACTTCTGCATGCTCTTACTCTACATCACAGTATTTGTTATTGAAGTGGGTCCAGGTGTCTACTGGATGTCACAAAATAATGGTTTCTGTGGAACAAATAGCTTAAGGAGCAGCATCACCAACCCCTCAACTGATTTCACTAGTGCCTTCTATCATTCACGAGTATCCAAGACAGAGAAGTGCTTACAAGGATTCTACTCTTCTAAGTTTACCACATTCTGGAGATAAAAAATATTTTTTCTTCACAAATTTGACTCTAATGGGAATAATTTTAGATATATTTGTACCAGCATTAGAATAAGTCCCAAGATCCTGCTTTATAAGCTTGGAAAAATCTGGGATTTACTAGGTGACAATCCACACTGTTTGATTGTGGCACTTCCCTATTCAAGTACTTACAAGTTTTAGGTTCAAATGGCCCACAGGGAAAGATAAGTAGATGCCTATAAAGTCACAAAACTCAGAGCCTGTAGTGTCTGAGATAATTTTAGAATTCTTCTTAAGAAGGAACCTCTATTGCAGAATTAAACCTGGTTTAATGGTGTAATAGACATCATCTCATTTGCTTGTTTCTGGTTTATTGTGTTTTGTGTGCTATGTTCTGCTAAAAAGAAAGGGAGAAAAAGAATGAGAGATATAGCATAGAGGAGCAGAGAATGAGGGACTGCTGAGAAGCTCAGGAAGAAAACCTAAAGGGACTCTTGTAAAGTGTATTACAAGACAGGAAAGATTGTGAGAAGTGCCAAGCTACAGAACAGGACAGGGTTCTGCAGGAAAGAACGAGCAGAGAACTTGAATGTGCACTTCTATTTCTCTTATAGCTTATTTCACATGATCCTATTAAAAGAGCATACAGTTCTGATTTTTTTTTTTTCTAAGTGAAAGCTTGGAAACAATTTAAAGTGCTAAAGTGTACAGCATTTGGAAAAGACCTAAGCAATGATATTTCAAAGTTTCCACTGACCTGGGGCCCTGCCACCAGCAGACATACTACTTATTCTGGGGAGCCAACATTTGCAATTGGAAGCTTACAGGAGGGTGGTTTAGATGTCTCAGATAGCTAAGGAGTATTTTTTCTTTATATGAAATTCACTTTTCCTCCTCTACTAACAGCTGTATCAATCAGATGCCAACCACAGTGTCTAAATCAAATGGAGCCGAATCTGGAGGTAGGGAGGGAGATACATTGTTTGAGATGTTCCTGTGAGTTTAGGTGAACAAACAAAAATTAATCAGATATTATTTTGAAATTAAATTTTGAAATTATTTTGAAATTAAATACCATAGAGGAAGAACAATCATAACTGGACTCAAATTCAGGTTTTCAAACTTAAAACCCTGGTCTGTCTCTAGCTAGTTATAGAATAACCTGGAATCAGACATTCTTCATGAGCAAAAAAGCATTTGAAACTGAGACTGGTCAATGTTCATCATTCTTATTTTTCTTTCATTCTACTGAAAATGTTCAACCTAAGAACATATTTCCTCCGTGTCCTTCACATTCCATTCAAATCTCCAAACACAGCTTACTCAAACAACTAGGTGTCAAAGCTAACAGGCTGGAATGCCAGCATTCCAGCTACACAAGAGACCTTCACTTGAGTCCTAACACATTAAAATACAAAATAGAATGACAAGGTAGTTTTGAAATCAGGGGTCAATGTGAAGCGCTGCTACAGAGCATACAGCTTTGCTGCTGGAAAAGGGCGTAAAGGAGGGTTACTGGAAGTTTCCCCTCCTCCACTAAATCAGCTCACACAGGTCAGCAGCACTGCACTCAGTGATATGGTGAAAGAATGCACTTGGGTGCTGGCTGCTACAGGAGGCTGGCTTCACATGCAGGAAATAGCTTAGTACCCACTGGTGTTGCAATCATCTTGTCCAAAGCTGGCAGAGTTAAATCCATTTGTGATGCTCCAATACAGAGGATGAATGGGTCTGCAAAGATCAGTGTATGAAGATCGGAGAAAACCCCTTCTGACCTTCTCCTAAGATTACATTATACTGGACAACTAAGATGCTGACTAGCAACAGCTATGTGCTTCCCTTCACACAGGGTTTTTTGGCAGGGCTAAAACATAAATGTATGTATGCTGACCTCTGTGATTTGAGTTGACAAGTACCCCGAAGCAGCAGGGAACATCTAAGAAGCAATATGGTCTGTGTTGGTATTTTGTCAGTACTAACTGGCATCAGAGACCAGCAAGAATCAAATCCTTTCATTCAAGGCATCTGGAATAAAAAAAAAAATTTAAAAAAAAATCTTGTCATGATCATAGAATCATAGCATGGTTTAGGTTGGAAGGGACCTCAAAGATCATCCAGTTCCAGGGGCAGGGGCACTTCCCACTAGAACAGGTAACTCAAGGCCTCATCCAATCTGGCCTTGAACACCTCCAGGGAGGAAGCAGCCACAAATTCCCTGGGCAACCTGTGCCAGTGTTTCACCACCCTCACTGGAAATAACTTCTTCCTAACATCTAGTTTAAATCTTCCCTCTGCCCATTCCTCCTCATCCTGTCATTACATGACTTTGTAAATAGTCCCTCCACAGCCCTCCTGTAGCCCCCATCAGGTACTGGAAGGTCTCCTCAAAGCTTTATTTTCTTCAGGCTGCAAAGCCCCAACTCTCATAGCCTGTCTTCACAGCAGAGCTGCACTAGCCCTCTCAGTATATTCGTGGCCTCCTCTGGACTTGCCCCAACAGTTCCATATCCTTCTTGTGTTGGGGGCTCCAGAATTGCACACAGTACTCCAGGTGTGTGATGAGAGCAGAGTAAATGGGGAAAATCTCCTCCCTTGCCCTGCTGGCCATGCAGCTCTTGCTGCAGCCCAGGACACAGTTGCTGTCTGGGCTGCATGCACAATACTGGCTCATGTTGAGCTTTTCATCAACCCAGATACCCAGGTTCTTTTCCTCAGGGCTGCTTTCCAGCCATTTGCAACCCAACCTAGAGCTGTGCTTGGGATTGTGCTGACCCAGGTGCAGGACCTTATATTTGGCCTTGTTGAATATTATGAGGTTCAACTGGGCCCACCTCTCCAGCCTGTCCAGATCCCTCTGGATGGATCCCTTCCCTCTGGCAAGTCGACTGTGCCACACAGCTTGGTGTCATTTGCAAACTTGCTGGGGGTGCACTTGTATTGCTGACAAAGATGTTAAACAGCACTGATTCCAGCACTGACCCCTGAGGGACGCTACGTATCACTGGTCTCCAGGTAGACATGGTGATGTGGATGACAACTCTTTATGTGTGACCATCCAGCCAATTCCTTACCCAGCAGTGCTCCACCCATCAAGTCCATGTTTTTCCAGTTTAGCGACCAGGATGTCATGTGTGACAGAGTCAAATGTCTTGCTCACGTCCAGGTAATGATGATGAACCCTGAGCTCAAACCAAAGGGCTTTCTTAGTTCCTTTAAAAGCAAATGTAAAGTCTGACAGTGGGGGCACATATGCACTAATTTCAGTAATTGTTGTGTCTAATCTACATTATTGTATGTTTTTCACTCTACAGCAATAATTAATTACTCATTAAATGGTGAGTAATTCTGTCAAGTTAAATAGACAGTACCTGTAGTGTTTGGATAATATTCCTTCCCTTATGATTTTATTAAAAATCAGAAAAGACTTTAGTTGTATTTTTCCAAGCAGTACATCTCTATTCATTAAAAAAAAAACCTAAACAAAAAGCTCACACAGAGTAATGTATTATTTCTGTACTGTGGTCATATTTTATGAAATACAATTCTAAATACCATTGGTATGCTTTATTTTCTGAGGAAAAGACTTAAATTCCAGTGCTTATGACCATATATATGTTCAGTAAGTAGAAAGCTCAAAGTAGCAATCACCATGAATCAGCCATTTCCCATGATACAGAAAACTCCCAGATTATTAAAGGCTACCCCCAAACATCAAGGTAATCAATGCCATAGTAAGCTATAGGAACATACAAACTGCAGTATGCAGCACTGCTGAGCTGCTATTCAGGTAGGAGACAAGTGCAGTAATGTGACAGAGCAGAATGACTGAAAGGACACAGCTGGGAAAGGAAAGTTGCATCTACCTGATGCCATTACTGGTGCACAGGCTGTAATTCCTCCAGCACAGAAAGGACATGGACCTGATGGAACAAGTGCAGAGGAGGCCACAAAAATGCTAAGGGGGTTGGAGCATCTCTGTTATGAGGATAGGCTGAGGGAGCTAGGGCTGTTCAGCCTGGAGAGGAGAAGTCTCCAGGGAGACCTAATAGCAACCTACCTGTACCTGAAGGGGGCTACAAGAAGGCTGCAGAGAGACTGTTTGCAAAGGCCTGCAGGGACAGGACGAGGGCAATGCCTTCAAACTAGAGCAGAGCAAATTTAAATTGAATATGAGGAACGAGTTCTGCACCATGAGGGTGCTAGAACACTGCAACAGGTTTCCCAGGAAGTTGGTTGTGGCCCCATCCTTGGAGATATTCAAGGTGAGGCTGGAGAGGGCTGTGGGCAACCTGGTCTAGTTGAGGATGTCCCTGCTGACTGCAGAGGGCTTGAACTAGATGACCTTTGGGTGTCCCCTCCAACCCAAAGCATTCTGTGATTCTATGACACATGCTAATGAAAAAGTTATCTATGTACTCTACTGCTAAATGGGAACTTTTGATATGTTCTTTAAATGTTTCATGTTTGGTAAGTTAATTGACTCTCCTTGGATGTGATACACATATGCAGATTTGGGAAGTGGAAAGATCATTTCAGAATCAAGACACCTGGTCTGTAAGATAGAAAATCTGCACCACAACAGGAGGCTAATTCTGTTGATCTATTTTCCAATTACCTTTAATCCACTCACCCCCAAGTCAGCAATAAGCTAGCATCAATGAAGTAATGTAAAGCCAATGAACAGAGATGAAATCTATTAAATAAATTATTGATTTATTTTTTCTCATTAGCTTTAGTACAGAATGTTGGGGGTTTTAATCAAATAACTGCAGAAGAGGAAGCTGTTTTACAAGAGGATTAAATAATATAACAGCCAAATCAAACAGAGTGTAGCTTACCTTTTCCTCGCTCATATTTCCTAAGAATAGGCTGAATAATAGCCTAAGGACAATATTTGTTCAAATTGAAGATTTGTTCATTTTACCTATCTAGTTGCCTAATTTTCATGGCATGCTCACACCCAATATTTTTAAAGAGCACTAAATGTGACTACCAGAACCTTCACTGAAAAGTTATATATGCTATATCTAATGTTAAAAAATCAGGGTGGTGAGGAAGGGAAATATTTTTTACTAACAGTTAATTGCTTAGTAAATTTAATTTATTTCCTTTAATTAAAAAGTCTTGAGCCAAGACTGTATTTGGTATAAAAAACAAAAGTACTAAGTCTACCATTAATGTAGACACCTCTTTTAAAACAAGTTTTAATCTTAATACTTAGGTTGCCTTTTTTCTCCCAGTTTGGCCACTGCCTCACAAAGCCGGGCATGACAAGAACACCTAAGCAGGCATGGTAGTTGCATCAGTGTCTAGCATCATCTAGGAAAAGTAAGCCTCAAGAGAGAGATGCATAGAGACTGCAAGATTCATTTATGAATTATTTAGCTAATGAAATACTACTTCACATTTGTAGTGGAATACCTGGAATAAAGATTCAACCTTGTAACAGGTTGGTTAGGCTGGCCAAAAGCATCTAGAGACAAAAGGAACTGATACAGTTTATTGTCCCTGTTGCCATAATTTCTGTTGAGCTTCAGTGGCTTTTGTTACTACCCAGAACTGCTAGGAGGAGAGCATCACTACTGAATAAATACAGCTGTGTACAGCAGGACCTTACCTCCCACAACACCACATCTGTGGCATTGCCACAGCCACTCATTCTCAGAAAAGTCTTCCACACTGGATCCCAGAACCAATCTAGACACGTAAATGCCCACAAGACTTGTTCTTTTGCTGATGTCTGGTTTAAAAGTGTTTTTATGGTAAGTGAGGGGATGCATGCATGAGAAAAATTTTGAAAGAGGGTATCATAAAAACATACAAAGACTTGCTTCAGGATCTCTAATATCAATGAGAAATTACGACTGACCATGTGGTTCCCCTGTAACAAGCCTCTTCTGCTAATTTTCATTTTTACATCGATTTTTCTTACTCGTTTTTTTCAGCAAGTTACATTAATGTCAGAGCTGGACTTAGTTTTATCCCAGTGCATCTTTGTTGTTTTCAGTTAAGCTATATATGATCTTATAAAATCACAAGGTAGCTTTAGAGTCTTAGAACAGTTCACAGCAGTTTAGATAAAAAGAAAATTGGAAGTGCACATTAAATTTACCACACTGGAAGTTCCACTGTCATGAAGACTTTGGGAATAAACACAACTACTTTCAGTTACTAATGTTGGTTCTTCACTCCATTACATTAGCCAGTTAAATTACACTAATTTGGGTTCAGTGCATCAAAAGGGAGACTTGGTAGCTAATTTTACATTATATAAATCCTCTTAATTGCAAATATAGACAAACAATTTTTGTCAACATAGCCATTTATATACAAGCTGCTTGTAGTTTCTTTACTTTTTCTGACTTGAAGTTCTTTGGTGTAATCACTACTGTAACTCACATCACCTTTAGGGAAGATACAGCAGTTTAGCGGCTATAAAAATACACCAGCAATGATGACAGTAGACCCCAGAGTCACTTTTGACCAGTGCATGCATCTAATTGTCCTGGCATGGGTGTGATTAATGCCCTAGAGTTGGTTCAGTTCCTGGGGTCCCCCTCCCCCTTCTGTTACAAGGTCCGGGAGGGGTGCAGGGGCGGGGAGCACACCACGTGTCCCCGGGACCCAGGGAGACCTCGGGCTGCACGTATGCGTGGTACTATTTTGAACCAATTGGTCAGTCAGTGAATGCTGAATGTCTACTGGTCAGTTTCACGCGCCCCTAGCGGGTATTTAGGGAGGGTCCAGCAACCGTTAGGGGTTCTTCTTCGTCCTCCCCTTGTGCTGTGAGGAGCTCCAGCCACATGCTTGGCATACAGCAGCAACAGCAGCAACAGCGGCAGCAGCAGCAGGCATCGCAGCTTGTAGAGAAGCGGCAGGCAAACCCCCCCTTCTCTCTTTCTCTTCCTATCCGGGATAAGTCGGTCCTTTCCTTTCCCTTTCTCTCGTGAAGAAGCTTTGTTTCCCCTCTTGCCCCGCGGGTATTTATATGTGTGGCTGGGGTCTGTTTTGTATATAAGCTTTCTGTTCCCTAAGTTCTGACTGTTTAAACTGTTTATTCTGCATTTTAAGCAACTCGTGCATTTATTTCTGCCAACCGCGTATCCAGAGAACCCGGGAGACCCATCCAGGACCCCCTCTGAGGATATCAATACTAATTAAATTGATATCTTGCGACACTAATCAACTCTCACACTAGTTCTGGCTTCCACCTGCCATACCTTAGTACAAGTGACTTACTCAGTGTCCTCACTCACTTAGACACCTCTCCACAATTGCCCCCGTTTTCTTTTTGAACAAATCATGTCTGGTCTGTAAGTTTCAAGCAATCCACTTTTTATGCAACTAAAAGCAATACAGCAAACAAGCAATACTATTAAGATTAGAAATAAAATTCTGAGTCCTTCCTTAATACATTCACAAGTCCATACAGGAATACCTTCAAATAGATTACCAAACCATCCATCAAAAGGACTCACATTCTATTGAATCTTGTTAACATGTTCTTTTAACCAATCTGTAGACCTATGGATAAATTCACTATGATCAGAGATTTAAAGCAACAGATACCATCAAAATCCCTACATCCATGACCTTGTGCAAGCAATAAGAAATCTATGGCAGCATGATTTTGCAATATAGCATGTCTAAGACTATTCTGATCCATTTATAATTGCTCTAACACTTCAGTAGTTTTATTAGCGTGTTTTTCCGCCTAACAAGCAAGCTTAGCTAATTCGTGTAGCGTGTTACCTGCAGCAGCATTGCAAAACATTCAGAAGTATTACCTACATTGGAACAGCTTCCAGTGCTATACCTTTTAAACTCATCAACTTCAGTACATGGCAGGCTCAGTAGACACGTCTCAAACAGGTCAGTAGCTGAGGCCATTTGCCAGGCAAAATTCTTGATTTCCTGTTTGATTAACCCATGTTACCCACATTTTAGTCCTGGATCAATCTTTGGTATTGCCAAGACACCCAAAAAATGGAGTAATCAGAAGCATCATTTTGTACAGCAGCTTCATCTTGTACTTTGCCAAGGACTGGTTTCACAAAACAAGCTGGAACCCAAATCTGCTTGTCACCTGTAGAAACACAAAAATCTGCCCTCCCATTCACACAATAATGCATCTTCAGTTCGCTGAACAACACCTACAACATAGAGAAAATCAGATACAGCATTTATAGGCTTATCATGCCATTGCTGAAAAGTCCAACACACTGCTGCCAATTCTAAAGTCTGCAGTGAGTCATCCTTAGTTCCTCTATGATGTGATGGTTCCATCTCTGTTGTCCTTTTGGCTTCCATACATCTGCTGCTCGTTTGGAGGCCTTTCCAGCATCAGTAAATACTGTTAGGCCTTCAGTTGGTTTTTCAGACCTTATGGTTTTCTGTACCCACTCACAACTGCTTAATACTTGCCATAACTGTCCTCTAGGTCTTCTTGTGCATAATGCTCCTGAGTATCCCAGTAATGCTTTCTAAATGTTCTGTGGCTATGGGGATACTGATGTATCCTGGCTCTTCTCCTATTATATCTCTTATTCTTTACCTACCTTTTCAAATCAACTCTGCTATTATTTCTAATTGGGCTTGAATCCTTGTTTTAGGCCTGACTGCAGGAAATACCCATTCCAGGATAACAAGGTTGTTTTTTGTCAAGGGCAGTTCTTACTCTGGGGCCCTGAACTCCCCCTTTTTCTTTTTGCCATTGACAAAAACACTGTAAACGGA
>VWZI01000932.1:12034-44885 GCA_013396835.1 Psilopogon haemacephalus | reverse complement strand
CATCCATGCAGCCATGTATTAAAAGACTGCACTCTGCTACTTATTTCAAGCTTGCTTAGTGTTTGGGGATGTTTTGTCTTGCCAGGTTTTCATGTCTGAAGGCAGTGCATTACCTGCCTTACAGCTACTGACACATGGTCATATGACATCAGAGTTTCAATGACTTGATATATTTATTATATATATATATATATATTAGAGTGTTTTGGCATTGATGCTGTTGAAACAACCTCCTTTTGCATCTAGATCAAAGTAGCTCTCGTTCATGTTGTAATGAAATGACTTCACTGGGCCACAAACAGGAGCCACTCTGGGTCTAGGAGGAGGAGGAGGATATGTCTCCAACAGTACCAGGTAAAAACTGCTCTGTGTGATTGTAATCAGAAGTAAAATGGGAATATTTCAACTATTATTCTTGTCATAATATGACATGACACAGTAACTACTCCTGACACATAACTTAATAGGTAGAAATAGTAGAAGAAAGCTGTTGTGGTTTAAGGCCAGCCAGTAGCTCAGCCCCAATAGCAAATCACTCACTCTGCACCAGAAATGGTGGAAAAAAATGGGAAGGGTAAAAGTGAGAAAACTCATGGGCTGAGATAAACACAGTTCAATAGGAAAAACAAAAGAAAACGAGGGAATCTACTCACTACATCCCATCAGCAGGCAGGTGTCCAGCCATCTCCAGGACAGCCACGCTCCATCACAGGTAGCGGTGACTTGGGAAGAAAACTCAGCATCCCTTTGAACATCTCCCTCTCCTTCTTCCCCAGCTTTTATTGCTATGCATGCCACCACAGTCTCTGGAGTATCCCTTTGGGCAGTTTGGATCAGCTGCCCCAGCTGTGTCCACTCCCAACTTCTTGGGGACTCTGTGTAGCTCTACCCAGCAATAACAAAGACATCCTTCTTCTTGCTATTGTAAAACATAAGGTTTCCCAAACCCTAAGCCCTAAGCTCTCCCTGGAACCTTCTCTTTTACAGGCTGAACAGCCCTAACTCTTATAGCATGTCCCCACAGAGGCCCTCAAACTTCTAAAACCCCAGTGCTGCTTCCAGCATAAATCCAAAACATGGCCCTGTACCAGATGCCATGAAGAAAAATAGAATAGAATAGAATAATCCATTTTGGAGTTGAATAATCCAGTTTGGAATAGAATAATCCAGTTTGCAAGAAATCATCCAGTCCAACCTATCACCCAGTCCTATCCAATGGCACCAAGTGCCTCATCCAATCTTTTCTTGAACACCTCCAGGGACTGCAACTCCACCACCTCCCTGAGCAGCCCATTCTAGTGCCAGTCACTCTCTCTGTGAAGAACTTCTTCCTCATATCCAGCCTGTACTTCCTCTGGCACAACTTGAGACTGTGTTCCCTTGTTCTGTCACTGGTTGTCTGGGAGAAGAGACCAACCCAAACTGGCTAAAACCTCCCTTTAGGTAATTGTAGACAGCAATGAGGTCACCCCTGAGCCGCCTCCTCTCCAGGCTAAACAATCCCAGCTCCCTCAGCCCCTACTCACAGAGCTGTGCTCCATGCCCCTCACCAGCTTTGTTGCCCTTTTCTAGACATGTTCCAGTACCTCAATATCTCTCTTGAATTGAACTGGACACAGTACTCAAGATGTGGCCTGACCAGTGCCAAGTACAGGGGAAGGATAACCTCCCTTGTCCTGCTGGCCACACTATTCCTGATACAGACCATGATGCCACTGGCTCTCCTGTCCACCTGGGCACACTGCTGACTCATGTTCAGCTACTATCTACCAGTATCCCCAGGTCCCTCTCTGCCTGGCTGCTCTCCAGCCACTCTGTCACCAGCCTGTAGTGCTGTCTGGGGTTGTTGTGGCCAAAGTGTAGAGCCCTACACTTAGCCTTGTTAAATCTCATCCCATTGGCCTCTGCCCACCCATCCAGCCTGCCAAGGTCCCTCTGCAGGTTCCTCTTACCCTCCAACAGATTGACAGCTGTTCCTAGCTTGGTGTCATCTGCAAACTTACAGATGATGAACTCGATCCTCTCGTCCAGGTCATCAATAAAGATATTGAACAGGATGGGGCCCAGCACTGGTCCCTGGGGCACACCACTAGTGACTGCTCGCCAACTGGATGTGGCACCATTCACCACCACTCTCTGGGCCTGGCCTTCCAGCCAGTTCTTGACCCATTTCAGTGTGGATCTGTCCAAGCCACGAGCTGCCAGCTTTGCCAGGAGCTTGTTGTGGCAGATGGTGTCAAAGGCTTTGCTGAAGTCCAGGTAGACTACATCCACAGCCTTCCCCACATTCACTTTGTAAAAGGAGATCAGGTTGGTCAGGCAGGACCTGCCCTTCCTAAACCCATGCTGGCTGGGCCTGATCCCTTGGCTATCCTGTAAGTGCTGTGTGATTGCACTCAAGATGACCTGTTCCATAACCTTGCTTGGCACTGAGGTCAGGCTGACAGGTCTGTAATTTCCCAGTTCCTCCTTCTGGCCATTCTTGTGGATGAGCATCACATTGACAGCTTCCAGTCTTCAGGGACCTCTCCAGTGAGCCAGGGCTCTTGACAGATGATAGTGAGCAGCTTGGCCAGCTCACCTGCCAGCTCTCTCATCACCCTCATCAACTCTACTCCAACCAAAACCAGTGCAAATCAGAATCTGGTTCGTTGGGTTTATGTCAGTGGACAATCCTTCATTTACAAAGTGGCCATTTTCATCAATACACATCAACAACTGAATTCTGTTGCAAGTGCTATTGGGATGTAAAATCCTCAGTTTGAACATAAATTAAGAAAAGAGTCTGAGGTTCTTTTTTTAGCAGCCTGGGATGTAGAGATGCTCTGGCAGATGTGACTTGATCATAGGACAATAGAGGAGCTTAGCTTTGCTGAAACTGGGAAGGGGATGTTGATGTGCATTAAAAAGTGGGAAAGCAGTAGGATTTGTTCATAAGAGGAATTTACTTGCTCCATTATTTTTTGTGGATTTTGGTTTTTTTTCCCCCTCTCCCAAACTGCATGCAAACACCCTTTGTGGTCTTCATTTATGGCTTTGCTGTCTTCCTTTATGGGCTTGACTGATGTCTTTCTGTGCTGCAGAAAGCTGGTCTAGGAGGGGAGGTTTCCTCAGCTCTCTGGAGCCACTTCACTTTCCTCCTTCCAAACTCAAAGTTTTCATGTAGCTAAAACCCATTGAATGTCCCTCCTTGTGACCTTGCAGGCTGTCAGGGCAGGCAGAGACCCAACAGGGCCCTTCTTCATGTCCCACAGCACTTTGTCTCTGCAGCTTAGCTGCCAGCATGTTCAGAGGCAGGGCCAGAAAAAAAACTTGTAATTTGGGGAAGGAGCCAAAAGCCATAGAGTGCTCCCAATGATCTGGTGACATTAGCTGAGACTTCAGGAGCTGGCAGCAGGCTTTCTGGCCAGCCTTAGCCTTGGGTGCTCTGGGGAGGAGCAGTAAATAAAACCTTCATTATTTTGTGTATGTAAATTTTCTTCTGGAACAGGCTTTTGGCAAACCTGATGGTTTTGTGCTTGCCAGGGTGTAGCCAGGCACAAAAATAAGTCAGTCAGTAGGAGGGATGGGAGGTGGGAGATAGGGAAAACTCTTTTTATATTACTCCCCTTGCTATATTAAGAGACATTGTTCTCTTTCCTGGCTGGAGAAAAAAACTTTCCCTTGCCTTGCTGTCTCTCATCCTGCTTTAACTGTCCACAAATCAGGATTTAGAAATCCTCCTTCCTGGCATTGCCATCTGCATCTCTCTGACCCATAGGGATTTGAGGAAGTCTTAGCTGAACTCCACATGCAGAGCAAGGTCCTGATGGTGCCATCAGCTGATGCTGGGGATTGGGGTCTGCTGCTAGTCCTGATTCGGTGGCCACTCTTAGATGAAGAGAATCACAGAATCGTAGACTCACAGAATCATTAAGGTTGGAAAAGACCTCTAAGATCATCAAGTCTAACTGTCAACCCAATACCACCATGCCCACTAAACCATGTTCCAAAGTACCACATCTGCACCCTTCCCTTTGGGATTAATGACTCCATCACTACTCTGGGCAGCCTGTTCCAATGCCTGACCATTCTTTTAGTGAAGAAATTGTTCCTAGTATCCAACCTAAACCTCCCCTTGTACAACTTGAGGCCATTTCCTCTTGTTCTATCACTTGTTACTTGGAAGAAGAGACTGACCCATACTTCAGCCTCTTTTCAGGTACCTGGAAAGAGCAATGAGGTCTCCTCTCACCCTCCTGTTCTCCAAACAAAACAATCATAGTTCCCTTATCTCCCCCTCATCAGCCTTGTTCTCCAGGCCTTTCACCAGCTTCGTTGCCCTTCTCTGGATCTGCTCCAGCATCTCAGTGTCCTTCTTGTAGTGAGGGCCCCAAAACTGAACTCAATATTCAAGGGGTGGCTCATCAGTGTCAAGTACAAGGAGACAATCATAGAATGATTTGGGTTGAAAGGGACATCAAAGATCATATAGCTTCAATCAGATGGAGCCATGGGCAGGGACACATTCCACTGGACCAGACTGCCCAAGGCCTCATCCAACCTGATCTTGAACACCTCCAGGGAGGGGTCATCCACCACCTCCTTGGGCAACCTGTTCCACTGTCTTACCACCCTTACAGTAAAGAATTTATTCCTCATCTCCACTCTTGGTCTGCCCTCCTCAAGCTTCCACCCATTTTCATCACTTCCCTGGTCCTGTGGGCCATGAATATGAGGAGGTGGGAGTTATAAGCAGGTTCTTCTCCACCCCAGAAAAGGACATGATGGCCAAGGGAAACCTTAGGCTTGGGATTGCTTAATAGTTTTCTCCATTTAATTTTTTTCCTTATTTTCACCTCTTGAAGAGCACAGCTGGGTGTTACCTTTGGGTGGATAACTTTGGATGCGTATGCCAAGCCCAGGGTGTTTTGGATGGACACCACCTTAGCATTGTTTAAGTCCAGGGAAATAAATGTCAAATCAGGAACTCCGACATGCATTCTCTGCTCACAGATGGTTACTCCTTCAAAGTGAGCTTCCTTCCATAACAATGGCAATATGCAAGACTTTCAAGCACTCCTACAATGCCTGCCCTTGGAAATGGATCAATGAAATGTTTAAACTGTGACCTCTTCACAAATATGGAGGTGTCTCTTTTTGGCTTCCATGCCATGCATGACTTCCCTACCTGGCTAGAATCCTGGGATGGTGCTGGAAGCCAGCACAAGTGAGGAGGAACCAGGAGCAGGTTGTTTTTTTCCTGAAGCCGAGTGGGAGCAGGCAGCGGGTGATGCTGCGCCCCCGCTTGTCATGGATGTTGTTTTCCAGCAGCGATGGTGGGGAGGAGATGCAGACAGTGCAAAAAAGCTAGATCGCAGCAAACCGCTGTCCTCCCCTCCCACACCCACAGCCCAAACCCATCTCAATCCATCACACTGCTCAGAACAGTGAATAATGAGTGTGCAGCATGAAAATAGAGGGGCTGAGAGCAGAAGCTGTGCCCAGGGTTAGCAGATGTTGGATAATGTACACCCCACCCTGAGCCATGCCACTGAGTGTAAAGATTTACTGTTGGCTTGGGGTTTTTGATGGCACCAAACTGGGAGGAGTGGCAGACACCACTACCCATTCTGGACCGGCTGGAGAGCTGGTCAGAGGGAAATCTCATGAAGTTCAATGCAGGCAAGCATAGAGTACTGCACATCAGCCCCTGCAGCAGCACAGGTTAGGGATTGACCTGCTGGAAAGCAGCTCCACAGCGAAGAACCTGGGAGTGCTGGTGGACAAATTCACCATGTGCCAGCAGTGTGCTCTTGTAGCCAACAAGGAAAATGAGATCTTGGGGTGCATTAAGAAGAATGTGACCAGCAGGTTGAGGGAGGTTCTCATCCTCTCTCTGCTCTGCACTGGTGAGGCCACATCTAGGCTCCTGGGTCCAGTTCTGGGCTCCCAAGTTCAAGAGACAGGGAACAACTGGAGAGAGACCTGTTACAGGACAAGGGGCAATGGGCAAAGCTGGAGCACAGGAAGTTCCATCTGAAGAAGAAATTTCTTTGCTGTGAGGGTGCCAAAGCTCTGGAGCAGGCTGCTCGAAGAGGCTGTGGAGTCTCCGTCTCTGGAGAGATCCCAAACATGCCTGGATTTTGTGATTCTCTGCAACCTGCTGTGGGTGACCCTGCTTTAGCAGTGAGGAGGGGTGGACTAGATGATCTCCTGAGGTCACTTCTAATGCCTACCATTCTGTGATGCTGTGATGAAGACTAATTTGGTAATGATGAATTAACTTTGTAAAGTGAAGTTTTTCCAATGAGCTGATCCCTCAGTGTTGTTTAGAGAGTTTTCCCCCTCTGCTAACTTTGTATAAACACTATTTGCTCAGGAACTCCAACTGATGTCATGTACCTGGACCTGAGTAAGGCCTTTGACTTTGTCCCACATGACATCCTGGTCACTAAACTGGAAAAACATGGACTTGATGGGTGGACAACTCGCTGGATAAGGAATTGGCTGGATGGTGGCATGCAGAGAGTGGTGATCAATGGCACAATGTCCACCTGGAGACCAGTGCCAGGTGGCATCCCTCAGGGGTCAGTGCTGTTTAACATCTTTGTCAGTGACATGGACAGAGGAATTGAGTGCAGCCTCAGCAAGTTTGCAGATGACACCAAGCTGTGTGGCACACTCAACTTGCTAGAGGGCAGGGATCCATCCATAGAGACATGGACAGGCTGGAGAGGTGGGCCCAGGCCAACCTCATGACATTCAACAAGGCCAAGTGTAAGGTCCTGCCCCAGGGTGATGCAATTGCAAGCACAAATACAGGCTGGGTGGGGAATGACTGAGAGCAACTCTGAGGAAAAGGACCTGGGGGTCTGGGGTGATGAAAAGCTCAACATGAGCTGACAGTGTGTGCATGTGGCCCAAATTGCAACTGTGTCCTGGGCTGCATTAAGAGCAGTGTGGCCAGCAGGGCAAGGGAGGGGATTCTGCCCCTTTACTCTGCTCTCATCAGACCCCACCTGGAGTACTGTGTGCAGTTCTGGAGCCCCCAACACAAGAAGGACATGCAACTGCTGGAGAGAGTCCAGAGGAGGCCATGAAGATGCTCAGAGGGCTGGAGCAGCTCTGCTATGAGGACATTCTGTGAGAGTTGGGGCTGTTCAGGCTGGAGAAGAGAAGGCTTTGAGGAGACCTTATAGTAGCCTTCCAATATCTGAAAGGGGCCTACAGAAAGGCTGAGGAGGGACTCTTCACAAGGTCTTGTTATGATAGGACGAGGGGTAATGGGTTTAGACTGGCAGAGGGGAGATGTTAGGAGAAAGTTCTTTCCAGTGAGGATGTTGAGACACTGGCACAGGTTGCCCAGGGAGGTTGTGGCTGCTCCCTCCCTGGAAGTGTTCAAGGTCAGGTTAGATGAGGCCTTGAGTGACCTGTTCTAGTGGGAAGTGTCCCTACCTATTCTTGGGGATTGGAACTAGATGATCTTGGAGGTATTGTATGATTATTAATAATCAATTAAGAATTATTAACATTGTAATATTATTTATTGTTAAATTTAAAATATTATTTACTGTTAATATTTTTAAAATTGGGAAAATTCCCTGAGATTCTTTGGATGTTCAGTCGACAAGAGGCAATTATGCAAAGGTTATTTTTAAACACAGAATTAAAGAGTTTAAACAGCTTAAACAGTCAGAACTTGGTAAACAGGGACCTGATAACAGGGAAAATTCTAAGCCCTCCTTACTCACAGAAGCGATAGATACAGTGTCCCGGGAGAGGAGGAGGAAAGATTTGCCTTGCAGCTGCTGGTGCAGAACTGCAATGCTTCCTGCAAACTCGTGGCCACTGTGAAAGAGGCGTGAATGGACCTCCCGGTGAAAGGCAGCAGGAAAAAGGAAGACAACGTCTCTAAATCACCCCCTTAAATAAACTATTTTGAAAGGTGAAACTGACCAATAGGCATTAGCACCCATTGCTTTGGCAATGAATTCAGAGTTCTGTGCCATGCACCCAGCCTTCAAGGCTTTCTTGGGCCAAACCCTCATTGTTTTGCTCACATCCGTCAACCCCTGGACCTTGCTACAGGAGGAGGAGAGCAGGGGTTTGAACTAATTTGGCAGGATTTATGCCCTACCAGGACAAGGTCCATTCCAACCTAAACCATTCTATGGTTCTACAATTCTACGTACTTTGTAGCCTCATGCAGCATTGTACTGACTTGAAGTTTCAATAATGATCCATTTCTGTTGTTGGAAGAAAACGCCACCAATTTTCCACCACAGGGGCTGTGCTTCCCCCATGCTTCATATAAAAATGCAGCATCCAGTAGATCCTTCAAAAGTGAGAGACCAATGACCCAGTATTTTTCAAGATCATGTTGCTTCAGGTAGCAAGTAAGCCACTTGTCAGTGGTTACAGCTATGTTAAGTGTCATCCTGTGTTTTATTCCCTTTTTTTCTCCTCCTTTCCCCACTCACTTCTGCTCTTTAGATAGGGATATGCGGAGCCCAACCTGGCAGGGTGAATACTGAGTGCATTCAAGATTTCTTCCTACAATATCAGGTGGGCTTTGGGGTTCAGGCAGCAGGATCCTCACCAGATGACTTTGCTGTAATGCCTGGTGAAAGCTGCTCTGACAGGGGCAGGCGGTCCCTGCACAGAGCCTGCTCCCAGAGCCACCTGCCTTGTGATGCTCAGGTTTATTTTGGGACTGCTTGGAGTCTTGAATGTGTTAGGCTCTAAGATGCCATTTTGCTTCCTCCCAAAATAAATGTGCAGTCATCGTGGCTGAGGGCTAAACCACTCAGTTTGTGATTTTCTTTCAATTATTAACTAGAAAAAACAGTCACAGAGGCCCAGGATGGTGAGGGTGGGAATGCAGCTCTGGGGATCATCCAGTCCAACCTGCCTGCTAAAGCAGGGTCACCTGCAGCAGGTTGCAGAGGGTCACAAAGTCCAGGCAAGTTTGGAATCTTTCCAGAGAAGGAGACTCCACGACCTCTCTGGACAACCTGCTCTAGATCTCTGGCACTCTCACAGCAAAGTTTTTCCTCATATTCAGGTGGAGCTTCAGGTGTTCCAGTTTGTGCCCACTGTCCCCTGGGCATCTGTCACTGGGCACCACTGTAAAGAGCCTGGCCCCATCCTCTTGACCCCTGGCCTTTCGCTATTGATTGGCATTTAGAAGATCCCACCTCAGACTACTCTTTTCCAGGCTAAACAGACCCAGATATCTCGGCATTTCCTCCTCACAGAGATGCTCTAGGCTCCTCAGCATGCTGTTGGCCCTTCATTGGATTCTCCACTAGTTACTTGGATTCTCCACTACTTATTGGATTCTCCACCAGTTCCTCTTGAACTGAGGAACCTAAAATTGGACACAGTCCTCAAGATGTGGCTTCACATCAAGATGTGTCCCCTCTTCACAATATGTGGCACAGGGGGAGGGAAACCTTTCTCATCCTGCTGGTCACACACAAATCATTCTTCAAAACTACTATTTGAAAGAAGAAAGAGGAAGCAGGAGACCTTTTTTTGCTCTGCAGATTACTTTGGATTCCCACTTGCTGCATTCTCACCAACCTCTTGTGGATGGAACTAAATACACTCATTTAACTGCCCAGCTGAAATCAAAGTGGTACCCAGATGGGAGAGGGACAGAAGATTATCTCCATTCTCCAGGGACTTGGCAGATTATATTTCCTTTGGGTAGGGTGAGAAGTAGTTGTCTGTCCTTGAGTTCCAACCTCAGAGTCTCAGCTATAACTTCTCTTCCAAAAAAGAAGACAAAAGGCATATTTAAGCTATCACTACATTTTGACCTGTTTTCTTCTCTGCTATGTTGAAGGTTTTCCTTGGGAAACATGGAGAGAGGAGGATGCAAGAGGATGGTTTCTGTCGAGGTCAGATTAAAGTCTTCCTTGCTATCACTGCAAGTCTTTGGAAGGTAAAGGTGGGTGAGACTGGCTTTTGTTTGGCTGCTTGTGTGAGCTTTGCCCATTGTCAGTTTGCCCTGCATGAGACTGACCTTTATGGCAGCAGGACAACAGCAGTTCTACAACAGCAGTTCAGGCTGTGGCCATGGGTATCCAGTAAGGTCCAGTCATTCTGCTGGCCAAACTAAAATGTCACATAATTCACTGTAGGTACAGCTGGGTCATGAATCACATCTATTGGGATGTTATGGCTTTCCTCACTGTTGTAACTAGATGGCAAGTAAGATTGGTCCCTCGTACTTGACAAGTGCTGAGGCTGTACTTTGAATGCTGGGTTCTGTTTCGGGCCTCTCATGGCAAGGAAAGACACTGAAGTGCTGGACTATGTCCAGAGAAGGGCAATGAAGCTGGTGAAGGGTCTGGAGAACAGTTCTGGTGAAGAGTGAGAACTGAAGAAAAGGAGGTTGAGGGGAGACGTTCTAGCTCTTTGCAGCCCACTGAAATGAGGGAGGAAGGTGGGAGTCTGTTTCTTCTCCCATATTACGAGAGACAGGAAGAAGACTCAACTTGTACCAGGGAAGATTTAGGCTGGATATTAGCCCCCAAAAGCATTGTCCTGGAAGAGGCTGCCAGAAAAGTGGTTGTGTCATCATCCCTGGAGGGATTTAAAAACAGTGTAGATGTGGTGCTGAGGACATGGTTTAGTGGTTACCTGGCAGTGGTTACTGGTTGGACTTGACAGTCTTTAAGGTCTTTTCCAACCTAAACAGTTCTGTGCTGCTGTGATTGTAAGATATGTGGCATACAGGGACAAGGTTTAGTGGTGGGCTTGGCAGCATTAGGACTTAAGGGTCTTTTCCAACCTAAATAACTCCATGATTGCAAGGTAAACAAGAAGTAAGATATTAATGAGTTGGGCTAACACTCCATAAGGTCTATGCTACCACTTGGCTTTAATCTAAAGGACTGGCTCTGGACAGATCAAGGGAGGTGTTTAATGTAGGAGTGTTTAATGAGGTTTACTGTTGTTGGCACAAAGCCAATCTGTCTGCCTTCCTTTGTTTAGAAAGGGGATTGATCCATGTTAGGATCGTTCTGACTAGGATCACATTTAAACTAGAATTCACAGTTCTCAACCTAATTAAATGTTCAGCCATAGATATGGGCTGTTTTAAGAGTTGTTGGTGGAGGGAAAACCATAACCTCCATCCCTGCATCTGTGAGCTGCGTCACATCTGGGGAGTGATACTGTGGCTCTTCTCATAGAATCCTACAATGATTTAGGTTGGAAGGGACCTTTAAAGGTTATCTAGTCCAACACCCCTGCAGTGAGCAAGGGCATCCCCAACTAGATCAGAGTCCCACCAAGCCTGATCTTGCATGTCTCTGGGGATAAGGCCTCAGCTATCCTCCTGGACTACATTGTTCCACCATCTTCATGGTACAGAACTTCTTACTAATGTTCAAGGTAAATCTACCTGACTCTAGTTTAAAACCATTGCCCCTCATCCTCTCACTGCAGACCTTTGCAAACAACGTTTTTGTAGTCCTTCAGGTAGTGGAAGGCTGCTATTAGGTCTCCCTGGAGACTTCTCTAGGCTGAACAGCCCCAACTCTCTCAACCTGTCCCCATAGGGTAGCTGCTCCAGCCCACTGATCATTTTTGTGGTGGTCCTCTGGACCATCTCTGTCAGGTCCATTTGTGTCCTGTGCGTCCTTCTCCTTATGTGTGGTGCTTCCCAATGAGCACATTTTCATCTCTCCAAACTGATTTAATTCCTGCCTCAAGCAGTGCCAGCTGTGCCCTCGTTGTTGAAGACCACATTGGTTGGGTTTTACCCACTGTGCTGGTGTTGTTTCTTGACATGCTTTATGCCTGCACTGTTGTGAGTGGGAAAAGTTCACTCTGTTCAGACGTAGCCAAGGTGCTTTCAGGAGCTCTGAATGGAGCTCATGGTGAGAGCAGTCAAGTGCCAAGACATTATGGCTGCAGAGACAAGACTGAAAGTAGGTGTTCAAAGGCCACAGACATGTGGGTCTCCATCAAAGAGAAACAAGTATCGCTTTAGCCCAAGAGAGGTTCAGCCCAAACCCCCAATAATGCAAATTTTGATCGCAAATTGAATTTGAAAATATAGTGTAAACAAAATTTTACATAAAAAAAAGGGGGGGGGGGTTGGGGGGGGGTGTTGTGGAAAACCTTAGGGAAAGACACTGAATTTTCACATTCACACTGGCTTGCTCCTAACCTCTGCTCCAACAGGCAAACACCCACCCCCCTCCCTGCCTGCCCACGCATGTGGCTGTCACGTTCCTTCCACCTCCTGCATCCCCAGCAGCCTGGGACGCAGGAGATGATTAATGCCAGCAGAGCAAGCAGGCGAGTAGTACTTGTCTTGTTCTTAAATAAATAAGACATGCATGGAAATAATTGAATAAACAACCATGTTCTAAGTGCAGCTCCTCTGGGGTGTGCCGTTTGGAGCTGATGTATGAGGAGTAAGAGGGGGAAACAGTTTCCCCATGTGTTTTTATGATTCTTTTCCATTCTACTAATATATCGCATAGCATTTAGAGACATGGAAAACAGAAAGTCTCCCTCTTGAGTCTTGATTGCCTTACTGCTTCCTACTCAGAAGTGCTGCAAGGCACCGGTGCTTTTGCGTGCGGCTTTCTGAGCGCGCCGCTCAGCGGTGCTGATGGCCATCCGTGCACTCAAATTATTTTTTAGGCTGTTGAGGCTGAAGCTGCCCCTTATTATCTTTTTCTTAAAACACCCTGGCACCACAGATTGCAGCTCTGTCTGTTCAAAGGACCTGATTCTCCTTCCAGCGAAGCTGGTAAAAATTTGGGTGAAGCCCAAGGCAATGTTTTCAGGCTGGTGAAATGTGCTCGCTTCTCTCCGGCTGGCACACGTCGCTCCCACCGAGCAGGAGAAAAGGCACGGGGAAAGCGCAGCGCAATTGTAATCCAATCACACAATGTTTTTTCTACCCCTTTGTCTTCCACCTCCTCCTTCCCATGCTTCTCCTGAAAACAAACAAACCCAAAATGAACAAAAAGAAGGGGGGAGGAGGGGAACAACCAAAGGCAGAAGGTGTTTGGTACCGAAGTGCTGCAAAATGACAGGTTTCCTGGAAAAAAACACCTGATGCCCCTGGTGGCTCACCTGGGCTGATCAGCCTATTTTTGGCACTTTTTGGGGTGCCAAAAAGTCGGGGCACTTTTGTGATTTGCAGTAAGGGCTAGTCACCTTCCTGACAGGGGTGTTATTCTTATGACAAATGAGCCAATTGAAATTAATGCTTGGCTAGGCTGAGATGTTTAAAATACTGATCATCCCACTCCACCACGGCGGAGCGTTCCCCATCAGGCACCATGCAGTGCTCACCGTGGTGCATGGTGCTGCCAGGGAGAGCTGGGATCAGCCCTGCCCCGACGCAGTTCGTTGCCTTTGTTTAAATAAAACTCCAGCTCCCAGAGCTCCTTTACTACTGGGCTGCTCTTTGCAGAGGGAGATGGATGTGCATGGGTATCCACCACCCACTAGTGCCAGGCATGGTGGCAATGTTGAGATCCATCAGAAACATGGATTGGGAAAATAAAAGGGTGAACCTAAGCCTCAGCCACTGGGAAGCTTTGAACTGAAGAGCAAGATTCAGCTTTGTGTTACTAATCCACCATGCAGAAGGGAGTTAATCAGGATTTATAGCCAGGGAGCAAAAGGAAGCAATTTTGTCCTGGGTTTCCCATCTTTAATTGCGTGCCTGCAGCTTTCTTTTTGTGGAGAGATGATGGAAGTTTTGTCACCAACTTCAGGAAGCTCAGGTGTAGGCTCCAAGTTAGAATCATAGAATCATTAAAGTTGGAAAAGACCTCCTAAGATCACCACCTCCCTGGGCAGCCTGTTCCAGTGCCTGACCACTCTTTCATCCTAAACCTCCCTGGTATGATTTGAGGCCATTTCCTCTTGATCTATCACTTGTTACTTGGGAGGAGAGACTGATCCCTACCTCACTCCAGCCTTCTTCCAGTGAGTTGTAGAGAGCAATGAGGTCTCCACTCAGCTTCCTGTTCTCCAAACTAAACATACCCAGTTCCCTCAGCTGCTCCTCAAAAGACTTGTTCTCCAGAACCTTCACCATCTTCACTGCCCTGTGAAAGAAATTTCACATACTTTCCCCCTCCCCTTAACACCTAACATTTTAGACATATTTTTTAATGATCCTTGCTGTAATTTCATAAAACCCATCTGGCTTCTCTTTCCCTTTTTTTCCCCCCTTAATTTTTTTTTTTTTTGCAAATGCATTGGTGCAAATCTAAATAAGCTGTTGAAAGGGATATAACTCACACTCTGTGAAAGCCTGAACTCCTTGTGCTGGGTGCTTAACCATCACTCAATGCACAGTCACTAGGGAAGTTATTTCTGACTAGGCCTCCCATCCTCCACAATTCAGGTGGTACTTGTGCAAATAAATCAGGGCACCAGAGCATTTATTTGCTTTTAGTGACAGGCACCATCTGCTACATGCCTGTGAAGTGTTCAGGAAGGGATCCTGCCTGCTGCTCACAGAGAGGCTGTGGCACTGGGGATAATAACAGTGGGTTTAGCAGCAAGAAAATAAAGATATTTACTACAAGGACACTGAGGTGATGGAGCAAGTCCAGAGAAGAGCAACAAAGCTGTTAAGATGTGTAGAACACAAGTACTATGAGGAGCAGCTGCGGGAACTGGCATTGTTTAGTCTGAAGAAAAGGAGGCTGAGAGGAGAGCTTCTTGCTGCCTGAAAGGAGGTTGGAGACAGATGGGGGTCAGTCTTTTCTCTCCAGTAACAACTGAACAAACAAGAGCAAACAGCCTCAAGTTGCCCCAGGGAAAGTTTAGGTTGACTATAAGAAGAAACTTTTTACTGAAAGGGTTCTCAAACACTGGAACAGGATCCCCAGGGAGGTTGTTGAGTCTTCACTTCTGGAGGTGTTCAAAAGGCACAGAGACATGGTGCTGAGAGACATGGTTTAGCACCATAGATAATGGTTGTACTTGATGATCTTAAAGGTCTTTTCCAACAAAAATGATTCTGTGATTCTACAATGTTTGCAGAGGGTATGTCTGTGAGCCCAGGTGCAGGTATGGCCAAGTGGTCCTGCCTGCTGTGAGCAGGGAGGTAGGGGTGTGTTTGCTTAGCCACAGGCTGGTGTGACCTAGCCAACAACATCCAGGTGGGAATGAGTACCCGCTCAGTGTCCACATTTACCCATGTCAGCATCCACTCAAGCCATATCAAGGTTTGACGAGATTGAAGGCTTACAAACAGTCCCTGATGGTGTTCATGGTTTCACCCACAAGTGCTACATGTGGGTAGATCACTGAGTGAAAACACCCACTCTGAAGTACTTTGGGTACCCCTGGGGCACAGTTCTAAGGATTAGGGTTAATGAGGAACCATGGTAGGTGTGAAGTCTTTGAGGAGCACAGGATCTCAGTGGTAGCCTGGGTGTCATTGCTGCAGTCTTCTGTGACAGCAGCCAGATCACACAGCCTCTGAGGTGCTCAGAACTGATCATCCCCACTGCCTTAGTTAAGCCATGCTGCTAATGGCAGGCTGGATCCTGCTCCTGCTGAAACAGGCACGTTAAGGTTTGGCAGCATCACGCTGCCATCTGCAAAGTGAGGGGGAGGATATCGAGTTGGTAGGGGTGGGAAAAGGCTGTGTGGTAAAGCACGGCAAGGGTGGAAAGGATGGGAAGGATTTCTGAGCATGTCTGTGACCTTGTCTCTCAGACCAATGCTGTTCTTGAGATACTAAACATATCTTAATTTTTATTTTTTTTTAAGCACAGTTAGACTTTTTAAAATAGGAAATATTGCTTTTTTTTTTTTTCTCTGTCTCCTATTGTCACAGCAGGGTCAACTCCTCATTGCAAGTCAAACTGATGGAAAACAACATACATGTAGGCTCTAGTCTACTGTGCGAAGATCAGAGCTGGATCAGATGACTCACAGGAATCTATGGAAATAGATCAAAGTAGCAGCACATGTTTGAAGGGCACATTTGCGTTCGGCGGGGAGCAGGGTAGGTTGGTTGGCTTTTTTTTTTTTTTGGCTCTTGACAGCGGCTGGGAGCATGAGTCAGAGCGTGGGCTGGTGTGGGTGGCTGCGTGGGAGGCTGCAGCTGTGGGTGTTGGACCAAGACAGATGCAGATAGATGGCTGCAATTAAGTCGTTAGTGAAATTACTGCAGTAGTAAAAATGAATTTAAAGGCACAGCTTGCAAAGGCGGCACTCCCAAAGAGCTCCTGCCCCATGGCTTGGTGTTTTCCTGCTGGATGCTCCGCTCCACCAGCAAGGAGCCTTCTACATCAGCAGAAAGAAGTTGGGTGGCTGCTTGCTGGAAATGGACTCGCTTCCGGCTTGTGTGAACACCCTGAGGAAGGCACAGGCTGGGTGGCAAAGCACTGACCCTGGCAAACTCCTGCTGGGGAAGGAAAGCCAGGAGAAGGAAGGGATGCCAAACAGAGCTGGGAAGAAATAGGGAGAAGAGATTAGATGTGCACTTACTGGGAAGATGGTTGGAGAGGCTGATGCTGGTCTCACAAGTAATTGGAGACAGAACAAGGGGGGATGGCCTCAAGCTGAGACTGGATAGGTTTAGATCAGATATTAGGAAAAAGTTTTTCACAGAAAGAGTGGTCAGGGAGTGGAATGAGCTGCCCAGGAAGGTGTTGGAGTCACCAACTCTGAATGTGTTTAAGGGTCATTAGGATGTGGTGCTTGGGGATATGGTTTAAGGTGAATCTTGTAGAGTAGGGTTATAGGTTGGCATTGGTGATACTGAGGGTCTTTTCCGACCTGAATATTTCAGTGATTCTGTGATTCTGTAGCTGCAAAACTACCACATACTTCTACAGGACTCAGATTAAGCCCAAAGCTCACAGAAAAGCTGAAGCTGGTGGGGTTGTTTTCATGGAGCTCATCACTATCACTTCCAAATACTGTGCTGTATCCCACTCATGATATGACCCTGGTAAACAAGCCCAGAAAGACTCCTTTTGGGCTGTACCTCTGCTTTCACAGCCAGTGCAAGACATCTGTAACTAACTGTTTCCAAGGGATGTGGATTTGGCTCCTTGGGATGGCAATAGTGTCCATATCACACTGACTCACTGCCTATTCATAGAATCATAGAATGGTATAGGTTGGAAGGGACCTCAAAGATCATCCAGTTCCAACTCCCCACCATAGGCAGGGACACCTCCCACTGGAACAGGTTGCTCAGGGCCTCATCTAACCTGACCTTGAACACTTCCAGGGAGGAAGCAGCCACAACCTCCCTGGGCAACCTGTTCCAGTGTCTTGTCACCCTCACTGTGAAGAACTTCTAACATCCCATTTAAATCTCCCTCTGCCAGTTTGAACCCACTATTCCTCACCCTATCATTACAGGACCTTGTGAATAGTCCCTCCCCAGCCTTCCTATAGGCCCTTTTCAGATATTGGAAGGCTTCTATAAGGTCTCCTCAAAGCCTTCTCTTCTCCAGCCTGAACAGCCCCAACTCTCACAGAATGTTGTCCTCATAGCAGAGCTGCTCCAGCCCTCTGAGCATCTTCATGGCCTCCTCTGGACTAGCTCCAGCAGTTGCATGTCCTTCTTGTGTTGGGGGCTCCAGAACTGCACACAGTACTCCAGGTGGGGTCTGATGAGAGCAGAGTAAAGGGACAGAATCCCCTCCCTTGCCCTGCTGGCCACGCTGCTCTTAATGCAGCCCAGGACACAGTTGCTGTTTGGGCCACATGCACACACTATCAGCTCATGTTGAGTTTTTCATCACCCCAGACCCCCAGGTCCTTTTCCTCAGAATTGCTTTCCAGCCACTCACCACNCACACAGCTTGGTGTCATCTGCAAACTTGCTGAGGGTGCACTCCATTCCTCTATCCATGTCACTGACAAAGATGTTAAACAGCACTGGTCCCAGCACTGATCCCTGAGGGATGTCACTTGGTACTGGCCTCCAGATGGACATTGTGCCCTTGATCACCACTCTCTGCGTGCCATCATCCAGCCAATTCCTTATCCTGCTCCACCCATCAGGTCTGTGTTTTTCCAGTTTGGTGACCAGGGTGTCATGTGGGACAGAGTCAAAGGCCTTACTCAGGTCTAGGTAGATGACATCAGTTGCCCTTTCCTTGTCCACCACTGCTGTGACTTCATCATAAAATGCCACCAAATTTGTCAGGCATGATTTGCCCTTGGTGAAGCCATGCTGGTTACTACCAATCACCTCTTCTTTGTTTTCCATTTGCCTTAGCAGAGCCTTCAGGAGGATCTGCTCCATGATCTTGCCAGGCACAGAGGTGAGACTGACTGCTCTGCAGTTCCTGGAGTCATCCTTTTTTCCCTTCTTGAAGATGGGTGCTATGTTTGCCCTTTTCCAGTCAGCAGGAACTTCACCAGTCTGCCATGACCTTTCAAATATGATGGACAGTGGATTAGCAACTTCATTTGCCAGTTCCCTCAGGAACTGTGGATCTCATCAGGCTCCATGGATTTGTGCATAGTTTAGATTCCTTAAGTGCTCAAACATGATCTTCAATTCCAAGGGACACTGCCTCTCAGCAGCCCAGGTTTTGTGGTTTCAGAGTAGAAAGTCCAGCAAGACACTTTTCCTCACTTCTGGTTTTGGACATTGCTATTTTGTTCCTTGTCAATCAGACTTGGTAAGGCCTTTGGTTTTTAAGCTTCATTTCCACGTTATGGTGCCATTGGCCTATTTGATATCATCAATATACTTGAGTTTATTAGAGGTTTTTATTGTTTAAAGGAGGGGGGTGAGAAATTAAAGGAGTCATCCTCCAAGGCCAGTTTTCCTTTCATCAGCTTCCTTCTGGGAAGGAGATGAGAAGGAAATATTTAGTCCTGCCACATTCAATGATGAGCTGCACTCAAATCTGCTGTCAATAGGGGCAAGAGGTTTGAACATCTCATGGGGATCTTGTGTGCTGAAACACAGCTCTCAGAGGAGATGTCCTCATGGGATGTACAAATGGGATCCTGCATGTTTCCAGTCTGGGTAGATTTACCACTTCAGGATTACCTATCACAGAAAGCCTCTTAGTTTCTGGTAGAAACCACCTGTGTCTATCAGCCATGAACTAATAAAGAACTTCCATAGGTGCCCAACTCAAGAACTTCAGTGATGCCCAGTGACAGGACAAGAGGCGCAAACTTGTATCTAGGAAGTTCCAACTAAACATGAGAAGGAACATATTTACTTCAAGGGTGGTAGAGCCCTGAATCAGGCTGCCCAAAGATGTGATGAAGTCTCCTTCTCTGAAATCATTCAAAAGCCACCTGGATGCTATCCTGTACAACCTGCTCTCAGTGTAAGTGCTCTGGCAGAGGAGTTGGACTAGATGACCTCCAGAGGCCCCTTCCAGCCCCTAATACTCAGTGATTCTGTGGGGTTTCTTTAATGTATTTCTTGGCAAATACCTATTATTGCCCTGCACCCTCCTCAGCTGGCCCTGCAAGGAGACATGTCTAGTGGGGATTTCCTTCTCTGAGCAGATGGCTGTTGTGTGGAAAGGAGGATTTATAATTTGTAGCCTTTAATTTTTTTTTTTCTTTGAGATATTCTCACAGACGAGACACCAGAGGACTGCTTTCCAGTCTAATTGCTACACCAAGCACATTTTAACAGGGAGAAAGGGTGTTATTGTGAATTAAAAAAAAAAAAAGAAAGCCAACCAACTCTTGAAGTAGTAGATGTACAAAATTACTGTATTTTTAGAAGTGTTAGTATAAGTGCTTCTAAATGTGTCCACTGTGGCAAGCGCTGCCCACACAGATGCAGCACTTCCCAGCACGTGTGAGTAATGTTGTCCTCTGCCGAGTGTCACCCAGGCTGGCCACAGCCACTGCCAGCTCCAGCCACCAAATATCACTGTGTTTCTGGAGGAATCCTGGGTGCAACAGCTGGCTGCTTGTAGCTGAATAAAGTCTTGCTAAAACATTGTGCTCCAGAAGAACATGTTTCCCCATGAGCACAATCAGAAAAGCAGTGGAGTCATCTCCACTGGACAGTTTTAAGACTCAGCTTGGCAGGGAGCTGGGCCAGCTCCTTTGGACTCTGCTATTGTCTAGAAAGGTTGGACCAGATGATCCCTGGGGTCCCTTCCAGCCTGACATTCTGTGATTCTGATTGCCCAGCCTGATACCATTACAGCCACTTAGCCCTGCCAGCAGGGAGGACAAGCACCCGTTGATGAGTGGCAAGAAGTTCCACAGAGACAGACCTGGGGCACAACAAGTTCATTGTATGCCAGCAGTGTGCTCTTGTGGCCAACAAGGCCAATGAGAACCTGGAGTGCAGTAAAAAGAGTGTGGCCAGAAGGTTGCAGAAAGGTCTTTGGTCCCTCTACTCTGCTACAGTGAGGCCACATCTGGAGGACTGGGCTCCCAAGTTCAAGAGAGACAAAGTACTGCTGGAGACAGTCCAATAGAGGCTACAAAGATGCTGAGGGTATTGGAGTATCTCTGTGAGGTGGAGATGCTGAGACATCTGAGGCTGTTTAGGCTGGAGAAGAGCAGTGTGAGAAGGGATCTTTTCAATTTTGACCAAGGGCTAAAGTCCAGGGGTCAAGAGGATGGGGCCAGGCTCTTTTCAGTGATGCCCAGCAATAGAACAAGAGGCAAAAGGCACAAATTGGAACACAGGAGGTTCCACCTGAACAAGAGAAGAGAACTTCCTTGCTGTGAGTATGCTGGAGACCCGGAGCAGGCTACCCAGAGAGCTTGTAGAATCTTCTCTGGAGAAATTCCAAACCCACCTGGCCATTGTGGTCCTGGGCACTGTGCTGTGGGTGACCTTGCTTTAGGGTTGGACTGGATGATCCCCAGAGGTCCCTTTAAACTTCCACCATGCTGGGATTCCTTGGGAGATTTTCAGGCTGGGTGATGGATGTCCCATAGAGAGGTGAGCTGATTCTCTGTCAGCTTCTATTCTTCAGCTACCTTGCTGCTCTGCTTACTTGCTGCAATTCCTGGGATACTGCTTGCAGGAAATTTCATGAAATATGAATGACCAGAGATAGTACAGAGTTATTCATTACACAGCTCTTTATGCTCTCTTTTAATTTTCAGCAGTCTTTAATTTCCAGAGGTATCACCTATCATCACTTAAAACACTTGTGGACTTGAAAAGGCATGAAATGAAATGAAATGACAACATTAATGTTTTTGGAAGCAAATGTCTCTTCCTGTCTGTTCTCAGGCTAAGGACAATTACAGGGTATTGGAGTGCAGAGTATCATTCACCATGGCTGATTGATTAGTGGCATTTTCTGTTTTCTAGTTCTGTAAAGTCAGGTTTTAAAAATTTTTTTCCCCATGGCAATTGGAGCAGATGTGTTTTGCAAGGCCCCTGAGTGACAGCTCACCTGGCCACACTGCCTATCAGCCTTTCTGACCCGTGGGGCTGTGCCAGTGTTGTGCCATGCTTTGCCATGCCACCCACATCCCTGCTCCTCCAGGCCCACACATGGTCTCTTCCTCACCCCAGCACTGACTCATTCTCCTGCTGCTGCACCTTCACAGGCTGCTGTTTGCTGCTTTCCCACTCCCTGACTCTATCTCTCTTCAGGTTCTGGGTTCTTTTTTTTAAAGGGTCTTGAAGCAGTTAAACATCAAACCCATTTTTTCTCACTGTTCCCTTCAGCTACCAGCAACCTCTCACCATGATGGCTCTTAACTTGGCACTGAGTGCGGTTCAGTTGAGATGTTAACTGGCTCGTGGATCTGTCAAGATGCTGCAGGGAATGGTGCCAAGATCTCTGTGATCTTCAAAAGTTCAGACCACCTTAGTACTAGGATCCCACAGTCCAGTGGGGCCAGCACTTCCCGTGACTTGGCCAGGATGGAGAGTTGAGCAGAAGGTGAGTGTAAGGTCCTGCAACTGAGGAGGAATAACCCCCTGCACCAATACAAGTGACGGTTTGACCTGCTGGAGCTCTGTGGAGAAGGACCCAGGAGTGTTGGTGGAAAACAAGTTCACCAGAAGCCATCAATGTACCCTCATGACCAAGAAGGCAAACAGCATCAAGAACAGCACAGCCAGCAGGTGCAGGGAGGTTCCCTTCCTCTTCTGCTCTGCCCTGGTGAGGCCACACCTGGAGTATTGTGTCCGGTTCTGGGCTCCCTGGTTCAAGAGACACAAGGAACTACTGAAGAGAGTCCAGTGTGGGCTACAAAGATGTTGAGGGGCTTGGAGCATCTCAGTGAGGGGGAGAGGCGGAGAGACCTGAGATTGTTTAGCCTGAAGCAGAGCAGCCTGAGGGGGGATCTTCTTAATGCTGATCAAGAGCTAAAGGGCAGGGGTCAAGAGGGTGGTGCAAGACACTTTCCAGTAGTGCCCAGTGATAGGATAAGGGGGTAACTGGCACAAACTTTAACTATGTTTAATTTTCTTCTGGTATTTTCTTTTTCCAACTCTTTCCCCTCCCCCTTGTTTCAAACACTGTTATCTCTGCCCTCTCACAAGGCTTTCACTCCCCAGGGCTCTTATCTCTGAGCAAATATCCTCTACTGCTATGCTTTGTGCCAGCTGAGCAGCTGCTCCACGTCTCTTGTGAGATCCATTTTGTCCACACATTGCATTTTCAGAGTGAATTTATTTAAATAACTTTCTTATTCTGGAGCAGGCTGCCCAGGGAGATGCTGGAGTCACCATCCCTGGTGGTGTTCAAGAAATGCCTAGACACAGCACTTTGGGACATAATTTAGGGGGCATGGTGGTGCTAGGCTGACGGTTGAATGGGATGATCTTACAGGTCTTTTCCAATCTTAATGATTCTATGATTCTTACTTTCTCCCTGCTTGAGCATTGGTAGATGTTGGGGTGTTAAAGTGAGTATTCTCTGAAGAGGAAGACAGGAACAGTTGGGGTTTTGCCTGCTGCCTGTAGCCACAGACTTGCATGAGGACACATTCCCTGCTGTGAGCCTCCTGGACCTGCTGGTCCCAGGATGAGTGAGGGGTGGGAAGGGAGAGCTGGAAGCAGTTGGTGGGGAAGTAGCTGGATGTTGAAATGATATAAATGATGAGGCCATGAAGCACTTGATCAAAGCCACTGGAGCTGCACGCTTTTCTGTCTGCTCCTCTCCTCTGTGTGTGTTGTATGTGTGCATGGGAAATCCCACCCTGCATCCCTGACAGAGCATCTCCGTCCTGAGATGATTACCTCAGCTGTGAGCTTGCTTCTATTCTGGCAAAAATCCCTGTGCACCTTTTCCCTCCCGGTTCTGAGGAGCAGTGCCAGGACCACACTCATTTCTGTGCTCCTTGTGCCACTCAAGCTGGGCTTGTTGCTTGCTCCAAGCCAGAGAAACACAAATCTCTTGTGCTTTGCTTTCCTGAAGTCTGCACTGGCGACCTGCCAACTGTCCTGTAGTGGAAGTACAAGAGTGAAGGACTGGCTCCTGCCAGGCTGGCCTCCTGCAAAGCAAAGGAGGTGCCAGACACATGAGGGCTGGCACCCAAACCTCAGATAAAGTGAGTGCAGGTGAAGCACTGCTATTTCTGTGCTGCAGAACGGATCAGCCATGAGGCAAATGAGCAACTTCCAACTTTCCAGCACTTGGGAAGTCTAGGCGAAGTGTTGGGCGTGTCTAGTGGAGATTGTGAAAGGAAAACAAAGCCTGTGGACAAAGCAAGATAGCACTGCATAATTCTAGAAGGGAGGTTGTGGAGTCCTTCTTTGGAGACTTTCAAGACCCATCTGGATGTGTTCCTCTGTGACCTGTACTAGATTTTATGGTCCTGCTCTGGCAAAGGTTTGGATTCGATGATCATGAAGATGCTCAGAGGGCTGGAGCAGCTCTGCAATTAGGACAGGCTACAAAAGTTGGAGCTCTTCAGCCTGGAGAAGTGAAGGCATTGAGGAGATCTTGTGGTGGCCTTCCTGTATCTGAAGTGGACCTACAGGAAGGCTGGGGAAGGACTATTGGTATGGTTTCGTAATGACAGGGTGAGGAGTAAAGGGTTTGAACTGGAGATTTAAACTGGTTGTTAGGAAGAAGTTATTTCCAGTGAGGGTGTTGAAACACTGGAACAGGTTGCCCAGGGAGGTTGTGGCTGCTGTGGCCTGTTCAAGGCCAGGTTGGATGAGGCCTTGAGCAACCTGTTCTAGTGGGAGGTGTCTCTGCCTATGGCAGGGGCTTGGAACTGGATGATCTTTGAGGTCCCTTCCAACCTAAACCATTCTGTGATTCCATGAGTCTATGATGTATGGAGGTCCCTTCCAACCTGTCACATCCTGACTTTATGAACCATATTAATCAAAATTTATGTTTAATAGAGTTATAATTGTCTTTACTTACTCGTGGTCATTTGGCAGATAGACTTCATGTCAGGGCTCTGCTAAACTGGAGAGTTCTTGCAGGTAATGCTGTGTTTCCAGGTGTTCATGAACTAGAGCTACAGTCTCTCATTTTGGGCAAAGCAATAGTTGCCCCTCCCTCTCACCAGTGCTCCAGCACAGCTGGAGGCACTTACCCCCTCCCCCCGCCCCAACCCCTGTGAATTCACCCAGACTAGACTCAGCTTGCTGGAAGTTAATGAATGAAGCTTTATATTCACAGCTTAGCACAATATACAGCCAGATATTTACACTATATTACAAATATTTACAGCTATATACAGAAATATGCAAGTTAAAGGTAATACAGAAACACAGTACCCCTCCCAGAAATCAGAGTCCCCAGGAGTGGCTCTCAATCACCCTTCCACTTTTTTTCCATCCCCCTCTCTTATCTCAGAATCTGCCTTATGTGCAAGGTTGAATTGGAAGTATTGGCAGGGGGGATTTAGAAGCAGAATGATTAGTTGGGTTACATAGATCTGGCTAGAAACCAGGGAGAGACAAAGATACAGACTATAGCAGACCATCTTACCTATGTTTATGTCCTTGTTTTTATACATCTCAACAAACCTATGAGTGAAGTAGACTTCACCATTTTTTTTTTACAGCCTATAATCTAATTTTTCTCATTAAAATATTCCAAATAGCCTCAAACCAGCACACTCATCTTTCACATCTTTGGTCTTGGAAAGGGATGCTTTGGGAATTTCTAGCAAAAAGAAACATCGTAAAAATTTTGCTCTCCATGCCCTGCTAAAATTCCCCATTCATGTGTTTATGCAATATTTCCAGGAAAAAGCTGATGAGACACCTGTAAGGCAATGTGAATAATCCCAGTGACGTAAAGAAGTGCTAGTGGTCTGATGTCTTTGGCCTGTATCAGTAATGATTCATAGGTTCATAGAATGATTTAGGTTGGAGGGGACCTTAAATATCATCTAGTTCCAACTGAATGGAGCCATGGGCAGGAAAACCTTCCACTGGACCAAGCTGCCCAAGGTCTCATTCAGCCTGACGTTGAACAGATCCAAGGAGGAGTCATTCGTGACCTCCCTGGGCAACCTGTTCCAGTGTCTCACCACCTTCACTGGAAAGAATTTCTTTCAAATCTCCAGTCTAAATCTGCCCTCCTCAAGCTTCAATCAGTTCCCACTCATTCTACCACTACCAGCCCTTGTAAAAAGTCTCTCTCCAGCTCTCCTGTAGCCCCCTTTCAGGTACTAGAAGGCTGCTGTAAGGTCTCCCTGGAGAAGGTCTTCTCCAGGCTCTGAACAGCCCAAGCTCTCCCAGTCTGTCCCCACAGGAGAGGTTCTTCAGCCCTCTGATCATCTTTATGACTCTCTTCTTCTCTCCAGCAGTTAAATGTTCCTCTTATGCTGGGGGCACCAGAAATGAATGCAGTACTGCAGGTGTGGTCTTACCAGAGCAGAGCAGACTGCAAGAGTGGAAAAACAGCCTCCCTTGTCCTGCTGGTCACGCTGCTTTTGATGCATCCCAGGGCACAGGCTTATATTCATATGAGAAAGAAGGGTGGGGTATTCTGTTAGAGAACTGCCTGGTGAGAGGTGACTTCTCAAATGCTGCCTAGAGATGTAACATATCTATGAATAACCATGGTCCTTGTCTGAATGAAAGATAACTCAATTTATGGCCATGTACCCCAGACACCTTAAACTCGGGACAGGCAGAGGATGCAGCATCAGTTGAAAAGACATCTGATATCCATATGACATCTGCTGGTAAAGAAAGGCATGGCTGCCCTTTAGAGACTAGTTTGTGGCTTTTTTCTTCTTCCCTAAAGGAAAGCATCTCTTATTTCTTGTCTTTCTTACCACTTGCTGTACTTGCTCTGACTTGGTGTTCTTGATAGTCTGACTCCAAGGCACTTCCATGCCACTTACCTCTCTCTCTAGATGATAGATTTCCTTGATTCTGCAGAATCACACAATCAGTCAGGTTGGAAGAGATCTTCAAGATCATCAAGTCCAAGCTATCACCCAACGTTGTCTAATCGAGTAAATCATCGCACCAAGTGCCACACCCTGTCACATTTTAAACACTCCCAGGGATGGTCACTCCACCACCTCCCTGGGCTGCCGATTCCAAACCCAATCACTCTTGCTCTGAAGAACTTATTACATCCAGCTTAAACCTGCCCTGGTGCAGCTTGAGATTGTGTCCTCTTGTTCTGTCACTGGTTGCCTGGGAGAAGAGACCAGCCCTCACCTGGTGTCTCAGGTTGGAAATTAGAGGGTTAAAACTCCTCTAGGGACTATGAGGAGAATGTTATTCAATCCCATAATTCTGCTATCTCTTCATAAGCTCAGGGCAAGGCCAGCTCATCCTCCTTTCCTCCCCCTCCAGCCGTGTCTGGGTAGGAGCTGTTATCGGGTAAATACGCAAGTGGGTAGGTCTGTTTTGGGACCTAGGAATGGCAGAGGCATGGAGGGGAAGGACTTGGAGCATTGGGGTTTATAGATTTAGTTATGGGATGGAAATAAAATTCAAGGGGGTTGCTGTAACTTCTACATCTGCTCTGTAACTTTTAAATGCATCTCTCTATCCAAAATATAATTCTGTTATTTTCTCCAATTTGTCTGAGAGTTTTTATTCTGTTGGCAGTAAAACCACGACACCTGGCCACAACCTCTTTCAGGTAGTTGTAGACAGCAGGTCCACCCTAAGCTTTCAAAAAGTCTCCACCCCTAAACTAATTATCACAGAGTCACAGAATGTCAGGGCTGGAAGGGACCTCAAAAACTCATCCAGTCCACCCCCCTGCCAGAGCAAGATCTCCAGATCACACAGGAACATGTCCAGGTGGGTTTTGAATATCTCTGGAGAGGGAGACTCCACAACCCACCCAGGCAACGTATTCTAGTGTTCTGTCACCCAAAATTCATTATGTTTCAGATTATTTCAATGGCAGCAGAAACTGCTCTGTAGAAGCAATGCAATGTAGCTTAATGCCATTGCCATCAAGGGAGGTGGACTGAATTTTCACATCACCACGTTTTAAATTACACCTTTCCATTCGTTTGTACAGCTTTTTGCAACCTCTGCTCTCTATGTAACCTTACTCATCAGCTGTGCTGGTGGGATGAAGGCAGTAGTGATGGAGAGTAGGAGCATGGAGACCCCTATGATCACAAGCTTGCTAACCTCCAGGGATCCCAAGAAAATCATAGAATGCATTGGCTTGAGGGACTGATAAAGGTGATGTAGCCATGGAGCAGGCCAAGTGCCATTATGCAGCATGTGCAGGGCAATCGCATCATCAGGCCCTGTCTGCATGGGCTCATGAAGGGCAGGCCCAGCTTATCAAACTTGATCTCCTACTTAGTGGATGA
This sequence comes from Psilopogon haemacephalus, assembly GCA_013396835.1. NCBI lineage: Eukaryota > Metazoa > Chordata > Aves > Piciformes > Megalaimidae > Psilopogon > Psilopogon haemacephalus. The sequence continues at coordinate 17,198 of VWZI01000932.1, read as the reverse complement.
AGGAAAGGATGAAGATTGTAAACCATTTGACACTGTTTCCCACAGCATCCTTCTGGAGAAACTGGCTGCTTACGGCTTTGGTGTGTAGATGCTTCACGGGTTTAAGAACTGGCTGGACGGCTGGACCCAAAGAGTGGTGGGAAGTGGAGTTGCTGGTCAGTCACTGGTGGTGTTTCCCAGGGCTCAGTACTGAAGCCAGTTCTCTTTAACAACTTCAACAACAGATCAATGATCTGGTTGAGAGAATTGAGTGTACACTTAGTAAGTTTGATGATGACAATACATTGGGTGGGAGTGTTGATCTGCTTGGGGTTAGGAAGATTCTTCAAAGGGATTTGGCCAGGCTGGATCAATGGGCCAAGGTCAGTTGTACTAGTTTTAACAAAGCCGAGTGCTGAGTCCTGCACTTGGGTTGTAACAGCTCCATGAATGTTACAGGCTTGGGGCAGAGTGGCTGGAAAGTTGCCTTGCAGAAAAGGACCTTGGGGTACTCTATTTGACAGACAGCTAAAGATGAGCCAGCAGTGTTCCCTAGTGGCCAAGAAGGTCAGCAGCTTCCTGGAACAGCAGTTTTATGCCTTGCTTAGTGCAGTGGGATTGGACTAGAATCACAGAATTGTTTTGGTTGGAAAAGACATCTAAAATCATCAGGTCCAAATGTTGACCCAACACCACCATGGGCATTTAGAAAGAGGTTCTTCACCGTGAGGGTGGTGAGTGTTACAAATTACACAAAATTTGTATATTGGTTTGGATATTTATACACACAGGGAACAGGCAAAACTGGAACACTTTAGGAAATAAGTAGCAAATGCAATCATTAAAACTGGAAGGAGGTTCTTAGTTTCAATTATACCTCTTGCCCACCAGGGGACTTGAGAGTCTGCTACTAAGGCAGAAAGGCACATGAGAATCTAGCTACAGAATTTCTTAGAGAGATGCTTTGAAATATTTACTCACAAAATAGTATCAGACAGTACCCAAAGCTTGAAGGGAATTCTGTCGACATCTTGAAAGTCATTGCAAGCAAAGCAGAGCATAATGTGGGAGGGCAGAGCAGCCAAAGCAAAAGTGAAAGCAAAAGCCGAAAAAGCATGTGCAGAAGGCACATCTCAAATCCTTTTAAAGTTCTTCTGAGGTTGAGCTGATGTCTGCTGGTGCTGCTTTTATTTGTGCCTTTAGTTTGTTGTTTCCTTTAAAGCTTGAACATCTTTACAATGTAGAAATACAAATGGGAATGAGGATGAGTTTTATAATTTTTATGAATGTTGCTGTTCAAAACACCTCTCTTGAATAAAGAACAAAAAAATCACAAACCAAAAGAGAAGTAACTCAGCAGTGCAACGTAACAACACAAACAGCATTCCAACAGCTCCATAGCTTCAAATACCATCTTGCTGAAGGCATCTTTGCTTATGCAACACGTGCCTCCCCCAAGCTTATTCTTAAATCCAGCATCACCCTGAGTGTACTAGTGGGATGCAAATCACAGAATCACAGAATGTTAGACGTTGGAAGGAACCTCTAGAGATTATTGAGTCCAGCTCTCCTGCCAAAGCAGGCTCACCTAGGGGAGGCTGCACAGGAATGCATCCAGGTGGTTTTCAAATGTCTCCAGAAAAGGAGACTCCACAACCTCTCTGGGAGGCTGCTCCAGGGCTCTGGCACCCTTACTGTAAAGAAGTTTCTCCTCATGATGAGGTGGAACATCCTGTGTTCTATCTTGTCCTGTCACTGTCCTTGTCCTGTCACTGAACACCACCAAAAAGAGCCTGGCACCTTTGTCTTGGCACCCACCGCTCAGGTATTTGTAGACATGGATAAGATCTCCTCTCATCCTTCACTTGTCAAGAGTAAAGATCCCCAGCTCTTTCAGTCTTTCTTCACAGGAGAGATATTCAGGCACCCCAATTATCCTTGTAGCTCTCTGTTTGACTCTCTCCAACAGATCTCTGTCTCTCTTGAACTGGGGACTCCAAAACTGGACACAGTATTCCTGGTGTGGTCTCATCAGGATGGAGTAGGATGGGAGGAGAACATTGTTAGACCTGATGCACTCCAGGATGCCACTGGCTCTCTTGGCCACAAGGGCACATTGCAGGCATGGATAACTTGCTGTCTACTAGGACTCCAAGGTCTTTCTCCACGAGGCTGCTTTCCAGCAGGACAAACCCTAGTCTGTACTGGTGCCTGCTGTTCCTCCCCAGATGCAGGACTCTGCACTTGTCCTTATTGAACTCCATGAGGTTTGCCTCATGCTATCCAGCCTGCCCAGTTCTCATTAGATGGCAACACATCCTGACAGGGTGTCAGCCACCCCTCCCAGTTTGGTACCATCAGAGAACTTCCTATGAACACAGTCTTGAGCTCAGCAAAGGTGGCAAGCCCTAGATTTACAGTGTCACTATAGTCTTTGGCTGGCTGTGTAAGAAGAATATCATTCAACAAACAGTAGCTGAGTGCATTTCATGTCAAGCAAAATCATTCTTTTAAGAGGTTTGGTTGTCAGGTATTCATTAAAGAGGATTTCACATCAAAATGATAGTCACTAATACAATGAAAACATCTTTTATAGCTTCCAGGATTTTTATGGCATGTTGTATAAATGCCAGATCTCCACCAGTAGAAGAATGTCTTTCTGGACTTAGTAAATATGAGACTGCATTTCCTTCATCTCACTCATAGAATTGTAGAATGCTTTGAGCTGGAAAAGACCCCCAGAGGTCCCCTAGTCCAGGCCCCCTGTGGTCATCAGGGACATCCCCAACTAGATCAGGTTGCTCAAAGCCTCATGAATCCTGACCTTGAATGTCTCCAGGTTTGGTGCTTCCACCTCCTCCCTGGGCAACTTGGGCCAATGTTTCACCACCCTCACAGTACAGAAATTCTTCCTAATGTCCAATCTAAATCTACCCTTCTCTGGTTTAAATCCATTGCCCCTTGTTCTGTTGGTACTTTCACTGGCAAACAGTCCTTCACCATCCTTCCTGTAGGCCCCCTTCAAGTACTGGAAGGTCCAGAAGAAGGTGAATACAGTGGTGAATCAGGATGGCAGGAGCAAGGACATTCCTGAAAGCACCTAAACTGCAGCTACAAATTCAGCACAGCATTCCCATTGCTCCTGAAAACCATCTTGCACCTTGCAAATATTAACACTGGAGTTTCTCTTCCATTATTATCCTCATCATTAAAAAAATATCATTCTGACTTTTTATTTCCCCCTCCAAGTAACTGAGCTAAGAGTTCTGACTTAAGAAATAGAAAGTCATTAGCAATCTGGTTACATAGATTCACAGATTCATAGAATGGTTTAGGTTGGAAAGGACCTTAAAAATCATCTAGTTCCAACTCCTCTGCCATGGCCAGGGACACCTTCCACTAGACCAGGTTGTTCAAGGCCTCATCCAGCCTGGCCTTGAACATCTCTAGGGAAGGGACATCTACAGTCTTCTTGGGTAGCCTGTTCCACCCTCACTGTAAAAAATTTCTTTCTAAATTCCGCTTTAAATCTGCCCTCCTCAAGCTTAAAGCTATTGCTGCAAACTGTGTCTGTTTGGATGTCCAAAAGAATGTCACTCATCTGGAAGACTGTTATATCAACATTTAGTACAATCCACTCCTTTCTTGCTTAGTGCCCAGGCTGGAGAAATCCAGAGGACACTGCCAAGGCCATAAGCATGGAATTCAGGTCCAGGTTAGGAGAAGCTCAGCTCTCCCTGACAGCCAGACAGATGCCTAAATGTGGATGGAGGCATCTCACTTCAGCCTAGCTATTTTTGAAACTCTTAGCCTCAGTGTGTGAATCAATGGCATTTCAGTTGCAAAGAGCAGATGGTTCTTCCTAGTAATCCAGGACAACTTTTCATGCATTATTGTCAAAAATAGATGAAATGCCAGCTGTAGCTCTTTTGGGTCAGTGAAGGTGAATTCAGAGCGAGGTGTGTGACTTCACAAGATGCAGCAGCAGGGGAAAAAAAAAAATCAGGTGTTCATTTTAGCAGTGTAAAATGCTTTGAAATCATAGAATTGTAAAATCACTAAGGCTGGAAAAGACCTCTCCGAGATCATCAAGTCCAATCTTCAATCCAACACCTCTATGCCCACTAAACCACACTCCAAAGTGCCATGTCTATATATTTTTTTAACACCTCCAGGGATGATGACTTCACCACGCCCCTAAGCAGCCTGTTCCACTTATGTACCAAAGGACTTGAAATGGCTTGAAATGCTGTTTCTAGTGCCGTTTTCCACAGCTCAGGTCACTCAGCAGATTTAGTAAACTAAATCACCTGGTACTCTAAAATTATTCTTCTGTGTGGATTTAGCTTTTGACCTGGCAAAGTTCTGCATGAGAAGGTACAGCAAAAGGCCACAAAGATGATTGGGGCCTAGAACATCTCTCTTGCAAAGAAAGGCTGAGAGGCTTTGGGCTTTTTAGCCTAGATAAGAGAAGACTGAGAGGGGATCTTATCAATGCTTATAAATACTTAAATGATGGGTGTCAGGAGGAAGGGGCCAGTGTGTTTTCAGTGGTGCCCAGAAACAAAACAAGAGTTACCAGGCACGAAGTTGACACAAGAAGTTCCATGAAGGAACTTTAAATTGAGGGTGCTGGGGCACAGGAACAGGCTACCCAGAGAGGTTGTGGAGTCTCCCACTCTGGAGTCATTCCAAAGCCCTCTGGACATCCTGCTTTAGGTGAACCTGCTCTGGCAGAGGGGTTGAACTGGATGATCTCCAGAAGTCACTTCCAACCCCTACCATTCTGTGATTTTCTTTACACCCAGTCCTTTGAGCTAGCTCTGGCTGTGCTGTTCATAGGGCACTTGGAAGAATCCCTTTTAAACTCCATAAGCTGGAGAACTCATTAAATGTAGTGGTGTTAAGCAGGATCTGGTTGGACCTGGGGCAGAAGAAGGAGCTGCCTGCTTTTGTTCTGCCTTTCCTAGTTTTAGAAGCTGTGTTGGGAAGGCTGCTGTGTTGATCCATCTATGAGCAGGCAGCATGAAGAGATGTTTGAGAGTTTTTTCTGTTTATTAGAACACCGGAGGTGGTGTTCTATCTCTTCTTACTGCTGTTCAGGGTACTTTTAGTTTAGTTGTACTCTCAGGGAGAAGCTACAGACTGGAGGTGTAGTGACAGCAAGGATGATAATTTTTTTTTT
>VWZI01000932.1:0-12013 GCA_013396835.1 Psilopogon haemacephalus | reverse complement strand
TTTTTTTTTTTTTTTTTTTTTTACTGGAGAAAGCTATGATGTAGAAAGAAGAGAGTTCACATCATTTGAGGCAAAAGAAAAAATCAAAAAGTTGTGCGTGTATAAGAAAACTGATCCGCAGGCACACCCTGCTGGTGTGCAAGGAGACTGCAATGAAAATACAGGTATATATATTATTAGATTAAAATCCAGATTTCTTGCCTTTTTATAATCTATTTTAGTGTTGTCGTCGTCCCCTCCCCCTCCCCCCAATATCTTTCTCTTGGCTTTCCTTTCTGGGAGTATGAGCAGTGATGCATCAGCTGCTAGGGAGGGATCTGTAGAAGTCAGGGAGGTTGCTTGCTCCAGGTGACTCCCAGTGCTTTTGGAAATGTCTACCAGATCTGGGTGCCTACCAGAACCACTTTAGCACATGTGTAGCTCAATTGGCTTGGATGTAAAGTAGGTTGTAGGTGACACCTCTCCATGCTCTTAAGACAGGCAAGGAACATCATGAGCTCAACTTTGGTCAGGATTTTTCCACATGAAGAACATTACTGTGAAATAGCAACAGTGTGGGGAACAGGGCAGGGGGAACCCCAAACCACAACAACCTGTTCTGTGATTTTTCTCTGGAATCTTTCCCAGATGCCCGTGTGGTGATTGCCTCCATATGACTTTCCACTTCCCCCAAAAAAGAGAAAGGAATAAAGGGGGAAAAAAGTAATCAGGGAAATAACACTGCCTTTATCCCTGAACAGAATGTCTGCAGTCATTTGGAAACGGTTATTGTGGCGGATTTCTGCCAGCAGACCTTCTGCTGTTTCCAGTGTGACTGAGTTACCTGTGAACAGGAAAAGGTTTCAGACTGTGCCTGGACCACACAGGACAAATAATGCTGATATTTTGAAGAGCTGTGGGCTGTTCCATTTGAAACCTCTCAAGTGGAACCAAAAATCAGGGTTTATTTTTTGAGATATCAGACCAGAGACACTTTGGTGCATTAGTTCCAGAGTGGCCAAATACCATCTTTTTTTCCAGACGCATATTCTCATATATTTTAGAGTCACAAAATAGCTGCTCAGAGAGAGTGGGGATGNCCCCCCCCACCCCGCCAAGAGCACAGTTATTTGAACATTAGCACTCATCAGGTTCTCTCCTCTCCTTGCCCCACCCATAATTTGGATAATGAGCCACATGCAGCTCTGGGGCCCCCATCATAAGAGGGATGTGGACATACTGGAACAGGTCTGGAGGAGAGCTACAAAGATGATCAGAGAGCACTTCTTCTACAAGGGCAAGTCAAAAGAATTTGGGCTAGGGAAGAGAAGGCCCTGGGGAGACTTTAGAGCTACATGTCAATATCTGAAGGGGATCTAGAGGGAGGCTAAGGAGAGACTATTTAGAAGGGCTTGGAGTGATGGATGAGGTGCAATGGTTTGAAACTGGAGCAGGGCACATTTAGGTTGAACATCAGGAGGAAGTTCTTTACAATGAGGGTGATGAAATACTGGAACAAGTTGCCCAGGGATGTGGTTGAGGCCATGTCCTTGTAGACATTCGACATCAGACTCGATGTGGCCCTGGGCAGTCAGCTGTAGTTGGAGGTGTCCCTGCTGACTTCAGGGGGTTGGACAAGATGACCTTTGAGGGTACTCTCCAATCCAATGCAGTCTTTGGATCTGGGTAACCTTGTGCCAGCACAAATCTGCCCATGATAGATGAGTGCCCTGCAGTCCCCAGGTCCCCTGGTTGGGGTCATGACTAAGCTTGCTGGCTCTGGGTACACTGGTAGAAGTAGACAAAGCCATCTGGCTCTTTTGGGTCCTGTCTGATAACAAAAGTTATGTCCTGTAGATGCAGGAATCTGCAGTTTGTACTTCTCCCTGTGAAATCATGGGCTGGTCAGCAGGCTGCATGCAGAGCTGCTTAGGAAGATCCTTGAAGATCTAGAGGTAAGACACACTTCCTTTGGCTATGTTAGGTTAATGGTTGGACTTGGTGATCTTCCAGCCAAATAAATTCTTTGATTTACTGTCACTGTACCTGGTATAAATCATGTTTGTATGAACTCCAAGTTTTCCTGACTTGTTGGAGGAGAAGGTATCACAAATTACAGTGCCTAACTTGCTTCAGGAAAAGAAAAACTTCAAGGGAAATGTCATCATTAATGTGATGACTGAACCTTCCTTCACCCTTTTCCCCAGTACACCATGCTTGTCTTTGGAACTGGTTTGGAAATCCAAAACTCAGTCAGCTCTTGTGAGGGTGTATTTGGATGCTATACTCTCAGAACTGTGAAGCTTGTATCCCTTTCAAATCCATAACCCATTATGCCCAGTAAGGAGGACTTCATCTTCGTGAACAAACTGGTTTTTCATTGAGGACGAGCTTGGGCTGGGCCACGCATCTTGAAGTGTGCTATCAGCTTGTACCTGTAGGTTGTGCTTCTGGACAGCTTTTCACATCAGCTACAACTGCTTTACTGCTTTGCCATGTAAAACGACTCACTTCCTCTCTCCTGGCAGATGATATTTGTTGAGGAAATGGTTAATGGCTTGCATGTGCTTGATTACCTTTGCATTTTTATAAACCTATAATGAGCTTATAATAAATCAGGGGGTGTGGGGGAGATAGCCACAGCAAATTCACCGGCAAAGATAACGCTGACCTCAACAATCTTTGCAGAGATATGGTTGTGTGTGTTTTGTGTTGCTTCTGCACCATGCCAGCAGTGTACTAAGTGCTTCAAAGTCTCGCAAGGCAGATCTTTGCTCCTTGCAAAGCAAACACCCATTTGGTGAGATTAATTTGGGGTGGAGCAGCAAATCCCCCGTTGACTGCACATGCCTAGGCAGCTCGTGTGCTGTGGCAGCCCTTCTCTTCCAGCTTCCTCCTGCTCCTTGCTGCACAGCTGTTTTGCTGGGAAGGAGAGAAATCACAGGACTCTGGAGGGAGAGTCTGTTCTGGGTCAGTTTTGCAAAGTGCTCATCAGTGTCCTTTTCAAGGAGGAAACTTTCTAAGGTGATGTTTCACTAGGCAAGTAACAAATAAAGAGGGCAAGCAGCTGTGAGGTGACTTCCCCCCTCCCCCGACATTATTCCAACAGTATGTTCCTGGGATCTGAGAAACCACCACATAACTAATGTCATTTCAGCTTTGGAAAAGTAAGTCATCTCCAAGCTAAGGAGCACACAATGACCCCATTCATTTGCCTTGCAGAGCAAGGTGACTTGCATTTGTAGCTCCAGCTGTCAACCTTTAAGCAGAGCAGTGGCAGACATACAGAAAAATCAATGGAGATGTCGCTCATCATTTCCAAATGAATGATCGATTCTGCTCCTTTGCTGTCCCAAAGGAACTGCTACTGCCTAGGCAAAGGAGGCTAAAGGCTAAACATACTCTTGGCTGCTGGCTTGCTATCCTCAGCTGCCCTGTCTGCTGCAGATGGTCACCTTCTCTCTGGTCTTGCTTTGATAATTGATTGAATCTCTGCCTGAATTTGGATTTGGGCAATAGACTTTTCTTTAAGAAAAGCACATTTTTTTAGGCAAATATTTAATCCTTTTTACAAAGCAGTGAGGTGTTAGCTATTAGGACTTTGAGTCTTAGGATGGTTAACACAGAATAATTTTACTCAGAGCAACACAACTATGTGCAGAACAAGCTTCCAGACTTCTATCTCAGCTCCTTAGAAATTTAGGCATCAAGTCATCTGTCCTGAGCCACATCAGTCTAGGTATGAACATGGTCAGACTTAAACCTAGATTTCAACTTGAGGGTATTCAACCTTTGAATAGTCTTCTGTCCCTTCTTTTGGCTACTTGGGGTTGTTAATGCAGTAACTGGGGTGCATTAAAAAGACTGTGACCAGCAGCTTGATGGAGGTTCTTCTACCTCTCTTACTCTTACCTAGTGAAGCCACATCTGGAGGACTGGGTTCAGTTCTAGGCTCCCCAGTTCAAGAGAGACAGAGAACTACAGGAGACAGTCCACTGGATGTCACAAAGATGCTGAAGGGACTGAAGGAGGAGGAGAGGCTGAGAGACCTGGGGCTGTTTAGCCTGGAGAAGAGCAACCTGAGAGGTTATCTTCTCAATGCTGATCCATAATTTAAAGGGTGGGGGACAAGAGGATGGGCCCAGACTCTTTTCAGTAGTGTCCACTGACAGGACAAAGGACAATGGGCACAAACCAGAGCACAGTTTCATCTAAAGATGAGGAAATACTTCTTTGAGAGTGTGCTGGAACCCTGGAGCAGACTGCCCAGAGAGGTTGGGAAGTCTCCTTCTTTGGAGATATTCCCAACCTGTCTAAACACGTTGTGATCCTGGCCAACCCTTCTGTGAGTGACCTTGCTTTATCAGCAGAGTTGAACCAGATGATACTCAGAGGCCTCTTCCAAACCCCACTGTGCTGGCATTTTGTCATTTGAAGCACTTACCGTTTTCTAGTTACTGTGCAGGACTGGAGACAGTTTAAAAAGGAGTTCCTTGGGCTGATGCACATTGTTACTAAGTCTCTGCTATCCCGTGTGAGAGGGCTCCTGGGAGGGAAGAGTAAGGACTCAACCCAATCTCCTGGTAACCCAAGTCATCGCAGGGCATTGTTTGATGGGGCATTCCCTATTTTCTGTTATGCTTATGTGACTGTAATGGCCAGAGATCAGGGCAGAGCTCTTGTCGAGTTAAGCACTGCATGAACATGTGATGGAGGCTGAAGTTTGCAAGCTATTGTTGGTGGTACAAACATTACCAGTCAGCTGACATTTAGCAAAGTGGGCGGGGGGACGGGGGATGGGAAGGAATTCTGTTGTCTTCAGTTTAACACTGGTACAATGGATATCAGAGAGCAGGACTATTTTTGCGGTGGGGACTAAAGACTAAGGGAATGGCTAAGCCCAGCTGAGTCTGGAGCTTTGCTTTTTAAGGGCCCTGGGTTTACTGGAAGAGACAAGTGCCCCCAAGAGACCTTGCTGCAACCAACGTGGTGAGAGAGAGAGCAGGTTGCTGCCACACTGCAAGACACCCTGCTTGTCTGCATACCTGCAGACCTCCGTGCCCAAGTTCAGAGCCCTGAGAGGACACTGTCCACCTGAGAAGGGAATAAGACCAGGTCAGAGGCCTGGTCTTGTCTTTCCTGGGTGCTGAGGTTCCAAAGTGTAAGCATCTGCAAAGGTCTGGTGGGGTTTTCAGATCACTACACGGGTCTGTAGTGGTCTGTTACATGTCTGTAGGAGTCTGTGGGGGTCTGTAGATATCTATAGTAGTCTGTAAAGGTCTTCAGGGCTCTGCAGGAGTCTATAGAGGTATCTATGGGTCTGTGCAGGTTCAGTTTAAGTCTGTATGGGTCTGCAGGTCTGTTAAGGTCTGTAGGGGTCTGCAGAGGCCTGTAGAGGTGCAGGGGGCTGTTAAAGGTCTCTGTGGGGCTGCAGGCATCTTTTGAAGGTCCATAGAACACTGTAGTGGTGTGTAGGTATCTACAGGGATCTGCAGGAATCTGCAGAGCTGTGGGGTGGTCTGTAGGCATCTTTTAAAGGTCCATAGGGGTCTGTAGAGGTCTGCTGACATCTTAGTAGCATGGAGAGGTCTGCAGGCATCTTTTAAAGTCTGGAGGAGTCTGTAGAGCTATGGAACAGTCTAGAGGGGTCTACTGGGGTCTATAGGGGCCTTCAGCAGTGTGGAGGGATTTGCAGACAGCTCCTAAAGGTCTGTAGGGATCTGTAGGCAAATTCTAAAGGTCTGGAGGGGTCTGTCTATTTCTGTAGAGTTTTATAGGTGTCTGTAGGTTTCTGCAGGGGTTTCTTGGTGTCTGCAAAGTTCTATAGAGGTGTTTAAGGGTATGCAGGAATCTGTAGAGGTCTGCATGGATCTGGGGGTCTGTAGTTGTCTGCAGTGGTCCTTAGAGGTCTGTAGGACTGCAGGGTCCTGCATTGGTCTGTAGGGGTTTGTAGAGTTCTGAAGGCACCTTCAAAGGTCTGTAGGGCTCTGTAGATGCCTGTGGAGGTCTGTAGACATTTACAGGGGTCTGTGAGGGTCTTCAGGGTTCTGCCTGGATCTGTAGGGGTTTGTAGAGGTCAGTAGATGTTCTTAAAGGTCTGCAGGGATCTTCAGAGTCTGGAGGGGCCTGAACAGGGCTTCTAAATGTCTGGAGGGCTTCCACTGAAAGCTGTACGCAATACCACTCATGGCGCTTGGGTACCATTATGCTTTGTTTTGGGAGAGTGGAGGTTGGTTTAGTTTCTGGGCTTTTAAAACTGTTGGAAGATGGACCACTTAGGAACATGCCATTTGGGAAAATGTTTTGAAAGTAATGAAACCAAGGTGCTCAGTCTCTGAACACATGGGTTTAGTGGGTTGTCATCACAGAAGGCTAAGGTTGAAGGTGTTCTACCTTTCTATCTACGAGGGTGTTTATTTACACAGCATCTTTAGTATGAAGATGTACTCTGCAACCCTGGTAGGCAAATTCAGGAAGCCGGGACAGGTGGCAAATGTTCCAACATTCAACAAGCAGACATTTGGGCTTCCTGTTATAGAACCAAGTTAAATCTTATGTATGTGCTGGTAACAACAGAAACTTGAGCGTCTTATGGTCAGACTTGATGATTCCAGTATCTGAAGGGGGCCTACATGAAGGCTGGGGAGGGACTATTTGCAAGGTGATGACAGGACAAGGTGTAATGTGTTTAAACTGGTAGAGGGGAGATCTAAACTGTATGTTAGGAAGAAGTTCTTTCCAGTGAGGGTGGTGAGACACTGGCACAGGTTGCCCAGGGAGGTTGTGGATGCTTCCTCCCTTGTGGTGTTCAAGGCCATGCTAGATGAAGCCTTGACCAACCTGTTCTAGTGGGAGGTGCCCCTGCCTATGGTGGGGGGTTGGAACTAGATGATCGTTGAGGTCCCTTCCAACCTAAACCATTCTATGATCCTGGGGGTCTTTTCCAACTGGAATGTTTCTGTGATTCTGTGATCTTTGATATAACCTGAGCTGCCATTTGCTCTTCCATTCTTGCTGTCTAAGCTGTAAAATAGGATGTGTTTTTAAAATGTGACAAACCCCTCAGACAAGTTTTATAACATTTGAGCTCAAAAGGACTTGGCTTTGCAAAGAGATGGAAGTAAACTGAATGGGTTATCCAGACAATCATAATACTCTGTAAAGAAGCTGTTTTAAACTCTGCTTAAAATAAACCTGAAGTGGTTTTACTGAGATTTTTGTGTTTCTTAAGGGAAGCAGGATATTGCTGGGGGAAAAAAAATCTCAAACAAACAACTTTAGGAAGAGCAAACATTTTATATATAATTTAAATAACTTTTTTGTTGTTGTCTTCTAGTATCCTTTAATGTGTGAAATCGCAAAAGCAGTAACAATGAACTGTGCTGTCTAATATACTTCAGTGACGATTCAAGTGCCTGTTTGGGATGTCTTGGCAGAGTCTTTACATTTTTATCCTTGTGTATATTCTATGTAGACAGCTCTATGCTGGTCTGGATCACAGTCTCTGAACACACCACACACAGTTTTCAGAGTATGTGATGCTTTTAATGTTTACTGACATAGATCAGTGTTGCTGTTTGTCGTGAGATATCAATTTAATTAGTATTGATACTCACGGAGGAGGTCCTGGATGGGTCCCCCGGGTTCTTTGGATACGCGGTTGGCAGGAATAAACGCACGAGTTGCTTAAACACCGAATAAACAGTTTAAACAGTCAGAACTTAGGGAACAGAGAGCCTACATACAAAACAGATCCCTGCTGCGCCTATAAATACCCGTGGGGCGCGAGGGGAAACAACGCTTCTTCCTGAGGAAAAAGGAAAAGAAGGACCAACTTATCCCGGATAGAGAGAGAAAGAGAGAAGGGGGTTTTGCCTGCCGCTTCTCTATAAGCTGCGATGCCTGTCGCTGCTGCCTTTGCTGCTGCTGCTGAAGCACGTGGCTGGAGCTCCTCACAGCACAAGGGGAAGATGAAGAAGAGCCCTTAACGGTCGCTGTACCCTCCCTAAATACCCACTAGGGGTGCATGGAACTGACCAATAGGCATCCAGCATTCACTGACTGACCAATTGGTTCAAAATAGTCCCACTCATACGTGCAGCCCGAGGTCCCCTGGGTCCCTGGGCCACGTGGTGTGCTCCCTTTCCGGACCTTGTAACAGAAGGGGGAGGGGATCCCAGGAGCTGACCAGGACACTGTTTAAGCTTCCTGGAGTCCCCAAGTCCAATGGAACAAAATTTAGGATGCCTCTCCAAATTAGGTAGAAGAGTTAAAGGGGTAAAACACCCAAAGAACAGCCTTGCACCCATTTGGAAGTGAAAAGTAACTTTAACAATAAATAAAAGGTATGTAAGTTTAAAGGAAGGTTACAGAGATGTAAAGGAAGGGAATAGATACAGATAAATATATAAAAAACCCAAATTGAATGGCAGCAAATTCTCTGGATTAAGATGGATTGTCCTTGGATTCAGGAGGTAGCATGGTTGGCCACGTGGTTATCAGGAACAGCAGCAGTAAGGAGATGTTGCAAAGGTGAAGGCAGGGAGCAAGAGAGCGAACAGGAACTTGATCATCTCTTAAATAGGGTTGTGGACAGGAAGTGGGAATGAGATAAACTTTGACCTGGGAGTCCTCCTCAAGGAGGGGCCAGGTCTTCCTGCCCACCTGCGGTTGTCAGGTTTCCAGACCACTTCCCCAGCCCAGATGGGCTTAACCTGGAACAATCAGTATGATCTAAACCTTCTTGAGACGGATTACTCTCTTCTCAAAGTGTGACTTCACTGTGTGTGGGATCTGAGTTCCCACGACTGTACCTATTCAGAGTCCAAGGGAATTCTTTCTTGAATTTGTTATCCAACATCCTGAGATCTTCAGGATGTTAGATTGCTGCTGATGTCTTAAATGCAGTATATGAAAGACTGCCGGTAGGGGGAAATTCCAGAAGATACTGGTATTTAACAAGTGGCATAAACTAGGAAAAATGTAGAAGCTTGAGTTTGCATGAGGATCCAGATCAGTGACAGCCGTACTGTTTCAGAAGATGCTAACCATAGCTTAGTTAGAATTGGTGGTGAAAGCTGAACCTTAAATAACGTTTCTGTGCCAGGCATTATCATGATGTCTTTTAGCCCTTTGATAAAGACAAAACCAGCTATTAAGAGGACGTTGGAGAAGGAAGCTGGAAGTTCTGAACTTGGCAGCCAGGATACTTGCTGATCCTGTAGCACTGGCCTTCCTTATATTTTCTGCTCAAGGGGGAAAAGCACAGGAGGAGAGGAATGACTTTAAAAACAAAAGAAGGCACCTGTGTTCAGACTTTCTCAGATTAGGAGAAAAATTAATTGCACTAAAAGCCAGCTAGCAGCTGTAGATGACTGTTGGCAAATCACAGAACCACAGAAACATTCTGTTTGGAAAAGACCCCCAGGATCATCAAGTCCAACCAATTATCCCTGCTTGTGCTGGTTTGAACTAATTGGAGGATTTGAATGAGAAATTAGAGTATAGGCTGAGAAAGGAAAACACTGATGGTGCTACTTAACTCATAGGTTTACTGAAAAAGGGAAAAAAAAATGATTAAGAGTTGTAACCCAAACGTAGATAAGACAGAGATGCTTGAGTTTCTTGAGCTACTATGGCTGCCACATGTCTCTCCCTTCCTAGCTGGATCTGAAGAATTTCGTTAACTTCTTTCCTGCTGCTAGTCCTCCCAGATGCTCTACCTTTGCTTATTTGGTGCATAAGAGAGATGGTGAGATAAGACTGGGAAGGGGGGAAGGTGGTAGGGTAGTTAGAAACCCATCTTAGGGATTTTTATCTCTGGGTAGGGTGTGGTGTTACTGTATTACCTTTTTACTGTATATATCTTTAAATATCTGTTATATGTTGTAAAGATCTGTTTGTACATTGTGCAAATCTGTAAATATAAAGCTTTGTTCCTTAACTTCCAGCCAACTGAGTTATTTCAAAGTGTGTGGGGGTGGGTAACTGCTGAACCACCACATTATTTTTAATTGGCACGCAACGTGGGGCAGAGGTTGAATTCCATTTATTTGATTGCTAACTTATCCTGGAAGTTAAAAATGATGCTGACCTTACTTTTATATTTGATTATTTCTTCTGTAGCTATGTGTTTTTTACACAGATGGCTTGTGGCCAAAATTGGTACTTTTCTATGGGACTTGGCATGGAGGAATATTGAAAGAATGTTTTGGAATTTCAGAAATTATATTCTTTCTTGGGTTGGATTTAATATAACTGAGATAGCTACCAATGCTGTTTTTTATGCTTTTAATAAGTCAGAAAATGTTAGTAATCAAATGAACTATTCAACAGCTCTGGTACGTGTCACTCTGTCAAAGAGCAGTGTTCCTGACCCTTGCCAAATCTTTTATTCAAAGACCACGGTGATATAACTGGTATGTGTAATTGTATTCTTATTAACAATGGATTTATTCCTAATTTCTGCTCTAAGCCTCTGCTATGACTTTAAAGAACCAGATAGGTTGTGCCAGGAGAAAGAAAAAGAAAGATGATTCTTTTCAAACAGGTTAAGACACTAATTCTGGCTGTATGCCCAGAAACAATGTTGATAGTACCCTAGCTATTGATAGTAGCATTTTTCCTGTTTACAATAGCAAGTCAGGCACTCAAGGACAACCTACTCAGGACTCCCAAAGCCCTATTTCTGCTAGCAGTTTGAATTTTCAGACAGCAATTTCTAATTCCAGCCCAAAAGACAACTCTGATTCCAAGGCAGCAGCAGCTCAAGTTACCCAAAATTCAGATCCGTTAGAAGGCAGATCTGTTAAACTGGCCTCTGCGAAGATTGAAGCTAAACTTGGGTCAAAACATGGGTCAAAGGAAGACTTAGAGACAGGTACCTCTGGTGCTCCGAAGGAGGAAGAAGAGGAGAAACTTAATCTTAAAGATTTGACCAGTTTACTGAGAGCAAAATATGAGGACAATGTAGGATTAGCTACCAAAGAGGAAGATGGCTCTCAGGAGATTAGTAATGCTGTTATAAGAGTTTTGTTTGGCCAGATACCAACAGACCAGCAAGGAGAGGAAGAGGAGGATGACATCCAGGACTCCAATGATCCCCTCAGAGTGACTATATGATCCCTGAGGGAGGGACAGGAAGTGAAGACTGCACAGGTAGCACAGGATTCAGTTTCCTCTCATTCTTCTGCTAAAATGGGTAAAGGAGTGTGTTGGTTTGAGCTAATTTGAGAATTTGAGTGAGAAATTAGACTATTGGCCGAGAGAGAGTTAAATACAGTGTGTGTCACTTCACCAAGTTTTACTGAGAAGAAAAATTGTTTTAAGAAGTGTTCTCAAAACATCCAGATTAGCCAGTCTGCCTTGGTCTTTCNTGGTAGGGGGGAGTTTGGTTACCCTCTCTTGGGGATTTTGGTCTCTGGAAGGGGTGTGGTGTGTGTATTACCTTTTTTACTGTATATTTCTGTAAATATCTGTTATATCTTGTAAATATTTGCTTGTATATTTGCATTGCTGTAAATATAAAGCACCATTTATTAACTTCCAGAGTTTTTTCTGAGTTTTAGCTGGGGTTTAAAAAGGTGGGAGGGCAGGTAACTGCAAACCCACTACATTTTTTAATTGGCACCCAACGTGGGGCTTGAGGTTTAACTACATCTGTTTGACTGTTAATTGAATCCTGGAAGTTAAAAATGAAGCTAATCTGGGTACTGTGTTCAGTGTTTCCTTCTTTGGTTTTCTGGGTTTTTAATAGATGGCTTGTGGCAACAATTGGTACCTATATGTGGAATATGGCCTGGTGAAAGTTTAAAAAGATGGTTTGGGATTATGGAGACTATTTTTTTGGTTATGTAGGGCTAAATTTAACTGAATTAGCATCCAATGTTGTTTTTGATGCTTTTAATAAATCAGGAAATAACAGCCAAATTAATTATTCCACAGCACTTGTCCGAGTGATAATGCCACATAGTTCTGTATTGAACCCCTGTGAGACCTTCTATTCCAGGGCAACAGTGGTATATTTAAGCTGTGT
>VWZI01000931.1:8198-27106 GCA_013396835.1 Psilopogon haemacephalus | reverse complement strand
TTGGGCTCAGGGTGGGGGCAGCTAGCCTCAACCCAATACAGTCACCTACTCATGTAGTGAGGAAATAGCTACACATGCAGTCCACAACATCATGGATCTACTTATCTCTGTTAAATACTGCTAACTTAAGAGTTAATGCAGACAAGGCGCATGAGCATCTCTTACCTAAAGAGTATTTTGGAATGGATACTCTGCCAACTTTCCTGTTATTTCTTCTGCCTCAATGTACACAATTATGGGAAAATTACTTACAGAGCTGTGTGGTTCTGCCTTCTGAAAAACTGCTGCTTTCCCTTGAGAGACTGTAGGATTATAGGCAAAAAAATGCAAGGACACTGATACTTGTAAGTCTGCTTGAGCTGCTCAAGGGCACAAAATTAGCTCTGTACCTTTATAGCACAGAGTACTTTAATAGCCTAGGAAATGGCATTCAAGCCATTATTTACAGAGTATTTGAAATCATTTTAACTTATCTAAAGATCCTGTTTTTACTAGGTGTCCAGTTGGCTTCTTCATGAGAATTGTCAAGATTCCCAGTACCTTGCTGGGATAAATGCTATTAAAAGTTTTCAATTTTTCCATATTAACTTAAGATTCTAGATGCTAAGTTTATGTTGGCTAGCAGTGATAAAAAAAAAAAAACAACCAAAAAATAAACCAAAAACACTAATCAGGGAAGTAAGTCTAAGTTTCAGAATTCCTTGTATGTATAAACTGAAAGTGATACTACTACTATCACTCTGAGATACAATCTCCATGTTGTTAAATGATTGTTAAATGATGTAGCTGCCAGTGTGTTCTGTTTGGTTTGTCGGTTTGGGTGCCTTTAAATGCATTTTAACATTGTCGGAGGAGGCGAATAGCTAGCCAAAATCATAGTTTAGAAGCCAAACCATGTAATTTAGAATGTACAAATCATGTTACCCAGAGATACTGGTCTCTGTGTAAAAAGGAATACATGTGCATTCCTACCAGTGTTTCAGAATGTAGGCAATAACTGCAGATCAATAACACTTCTTGAAAAAAAATAAGTGTAATCTTTTTAATACATGTGCTAGCTCCACATGTTTTGGAAAAACTTCAAACAGCAAAGTTCAAAGCTGAAATTAAAAGTCATGTTTAGTACCTCTGAGGCTGTGTTTGCTTAAGCCTTTTGGGTACTCCTCTGTTGAATATGAATATTCCTGAACTGGCTGTCCTGTCTTCTGCTATGCTTAAAAAATCATTTGCCATTTTAGAAGTAGGTGTTTAAAACCACAAGTTACAGACATTTAGGCAAGCAGCTCCCAAATCCTAGATGGAATTGGTACAGTATAAGTGACTGAGCAGATGAAGGCTACTCAGTAGCATTCTACATGAAGCAGTAGGTGTGATAGCTTAAAAATCACAGAAAAGTAATAAAGAGGATAGTTTCACTTACGTATCTTAGTATCTAGAGCATTTGCCTTCAAAGTAGGAAAGCTAGATGTTAGGTACTTACAGTCTTGACTCACAATGTTCATTTTTAGAAGAGTGAAACTCCAAATATCTTGCCTCACACACCTGCTTAATGGCTTTAGGAAGCACCACTCAGTATGAAAAGTCTTTGTTATAGCCTCATGTCTGCATTATCCTCTAAGTAACTCAGATACTTTATTTACTGTGGTTTATTGGATATAAATAAATAAACATTGGGACTCTAAAAATCATCATCAAGGTGAAAAACAAGAAAATCAGTTTTAACTTCACCATCCAAAATTAACCTTTTACATCCAGAATCTAGTTTCATAAGTGGATGCCACTCTTACTAGTGCTTTTATTTGTATCACTTTGGACATGAAAGAGGAAACAGTCCATAAGCAGATGTAGGAAAAGTTTGGTCCAGCTTTTAGCCAACTGGCTGCAGCTTTACACCAGATAAGATTATGTGATGCTGGATGAGCTAAAAGGCAGAGTATATTGAACTGAGCCCTGTGCTAACATCTTTACATAATGTTTGAATAAAAATTAATTTATCTGGCTACTGCAAGACAAGGCTAACAAGGTAACTGAAATAAGCTCTTTGGAGTATCTTGGTAAAAGGGATGCCACAGGGTTTTCAGAAGCAGAACCAGATCTACAAATACAGGGCAGTGAGATGGCATAATTTTCTCCAATTTGCAGGCACATAAGATCTCTAATGCAAAGATTTTTATCAATTTCTGACTAGTCATTGTGCCTCACTATTTGTAAATTGGATGTAGTAATTGTAATACACATCCTGTTTAACTCAGTATAAAAAGAGAATAGTTTATCCTTGCTATGGTGTGTCAGTAAGATGTGACACAAAAGTCAGTATGGCCAAGAGCTCCTGGATGTATCACATTGGTAGCCATTCACTGTAAAATTGAGTTATCAGTGTTCAGTACACACTAACTTGTAAGTTGTGTTTAGATTGGTTTGGAAGATAACTGGGGAAAGAAAATTATCGGGAAGTCTTTTCATGATACAGTGTCATCTAGGATTTTTCTAGGCGCATTGAGATCTGATGTGTTCACCCTAGCAGAGCAAGTGTGAGAAAATAAGGTGACTTCAGTATCAACTCCTGATTGTGCACTCTTATTACAAGCAGGGTAAGCTCCATTGCCAATACTTCCCTATGCTGACACAACACAGTTTAAAAGCCCATCCAAAGGGCAAGTTGTACAGGACTCTTGGTAGTCATAAAGTAGTGAAAGAAATTGTGCAAGTAAAAGGCTGGATTCAGTTCCAAGAGATAAATCTGTACATGGCTAAGTTAAACACCGTGATAAAATTTTGGATGGCACATGAACTACCAGTTTACCAAAAGCAATCTCCTCTGAAAACTAACTTTAATTATAGAAAAGTTTACTTTGAAAGTGATGAGTTCAAGGTTGAGAAAATACCTAACAAATGCCATTTTGAAATAATCCTTTAATTATTTTTTTATTAGTCCAAAATGTATTTATGGAGACTGATTAAACCAATAACTACATCAATGATTTGTTTACCCAAATGCTTTTCAAACTCTGTTACCTAAATCTCTGCTTTCGTGCATGTGTGGAAGTGCCTAGGTCTTGATAGGGCTAAGTACTTTTGAGTTTATAAGTTCTGCCTGAATCCAGGAAAAATGTATTTTTTATGGCATATAAGGACAGAATGTTTTCTGTGCTTAGTGATTAAAGCATAGGAAGGTATGTTGTAGTCCCTTTCTTCTCCTAAAACTAGTCAGGCAATTAATGTGATAGCAGTCCTAGGGTGAAAGACACAGGCTATGACTCTAGGTGTCTAAGATTGGGTTTAGAACAAAACACATGCAATTTTTATTCTTACAGGTAGGGAAATTGAGAGAGATTAATGGGCCAGAAGCATATTACTTCCATAAACTTGGCCACACTTGGAAGTTTACTAAAATACCTATCATAGAATAGCAGTGTCCTCTTGAGGATTTACAGCTAAATGATCATACTACAATAAATTGGGGATAACTATTTCAATAAACCTCAAAAGGCATAAAAGGCACATAGGGCAACATTAAGCTCCTCAAAAATATTTTAGTTAAACATATTCTTTCTTTATATAGGAGCTCTGGTTTTAGCATTTTTTTCCACTTGCTGTATAATTGATAACTGCTCTGACTTGGGTTTTTCCTGTCTTCCTCTGAAATATGTGAACTACATTATAATTTCTAAGTTATTGAAGTGTTTACTGCCAAAAGTAGGAAATTGCTTCTTGTTTTGGTATAAAACCAAATTGTATAGTAAGTGAAGTCTGTTTTTCATGGCTCCATCCATGAATTTACAATAGATCTTCATGTGAACACGGGAAATGTGCACTTTCTTTGAACTTTGTCCTCTTCTCATCAGTGTTTCATTTTTTTGTTTAATTCATAAAGTTTTCATTACATTAAGGAAACAGCAGGATAGCCCTCCTGTAGATAGAATATCTGTTTCCTTGTGCTATAATCTACAGGGTAACTTGCTTTGTTTGAGAAAAAGCTCTGTGGGTTTTGCATTTCTTTTTAAAAACTACTACACTTTTTTGGGGTTGTAACTGCATTTTCATAGTAGTAGTATAGAGTGTATAACCAGAAATGTATCAATAGTGATGTCAAATATATTACAAGAAGGTACTAGAAGGTATTAGGCTATTATAGCTGATGTGGGTGATTCTTCATGTAGCTGATAAAGCTTCAGAATGGAAAATAATTTGAAATAATTGAAATTAAGTTTGCTATGATGTAAACCAATCCAAATTTTATTTTTCATATCGGTGGCTTAAAATGTAGTGTTAATGAGAAGCCCATGCTCATGAAAAGGGGAGAGAAGATACCTGTTAAATGTCCTCTGTTGTACTCATGACTTACAAAACTACCCTGATGTTGCTCAGAGCCATGGGAAATGACGTTGCAGCTGAGGTTGTTGCTAGTGTATTTTGCTGTTCAGTGTAGAGTCTCTTGTATGTGGTCCTTGTCTAGCACTGTAATAATGCAAATAATACTGGTAGAAGACAGCTACCATAGAGAGCAGATGCTCCTACTTTGGAATTCTAAAATTAAATTAGATACTGATAATGGTTATATGTTTTTGCTCTCTCCTGCTAATATTGGAAAATGAATATTGTGTAATTTGGCTATTTAAATGACTCATTTCCTTCTCTTCTACACATTTTTATAACATGTTTTCTTAATGTAGAAATGTAAGGCTAGAGATGATCAAAAGGAGCACATGATTTGAATCTTCTCTCCAAGGCTCAATCAAGTGTAACTAAAACATCCCTGAGAAAAAAACTCAGCTGCCTATTGATGTTCTCAACAAGAATATTTTTTTAGTTTCTTCAGGTATTCTGGTGTTTTGCCACCATGCTGAAAACCTTCTCCAGCACTAATCCTGGATATCAACAGTGTTTCTTTTATTCTTTCTCCCTTGGACATAAAAAAACAAGTGTTCATGGTCTATTTTCTGACCTTTTTGCTATGTCTTTGCTTTCATTTATATGTCCTTGGTCTCTTTTGTTCATTTGGATTTCAGATTTTGTATAATTCATTCTTGACTGTTCCAAGTTATAGAAGAGCTTTCAGTTTAACCATAGTGTTCTCTTCTATCAGTCTTTTACTGTGGAAGAGTTTTGTGTACAAAGTAGTGTTACAGTAATCCTACTGGTACTCCTTTCTTCTTCATTTTTTTCCCTCATAATTACTTACCATCTCCTTGTTTGCTGAAATCTGCTTTTCTGGGAACTCTTTTCTTACTAAATGACTTTTGCTAACTTTGTTTCATTAGAGTAATAGCATTTGTCCTTTAATGCTCACCTCCTAAAGATAATTCTTTACTCTTTCCCAGGAGTAAGAACTGTTTCTGAAAGAAATGCTGTTATGAAGGAAGAGACTACTTTCTAAACTAAAATTTGTCCTTTATATATTTGAAAGACTCAAGAGATTTATCATCCAGTTTACACAAGTATTCTGCATTTTCAATACTCTTAAACAAAAAATACTTCTGAATTTGTGAATAAAACTCAGGTGCAAAATTCTGCAGGTGTATTGAGAACTGTTTCGTAGTTCCAGTGAGGTGACCTGGTCAGGAAGGCAGCCAGAAAAAAAAAGTTATTTATTCAATAAATGTAAGTGCAATGTTCTGTATTTATGTGCACGTACAGAGTAAGGAGCTGCCATTAAATATTTTTTTAAAATATAAAACTTGCAGTTATAGCAAATTCTCAAGCTGAACTTGAATTAACAATGTTGTATCATTGTCAAAAGGCATGTTTTATAGCAGCTCCATTATAACAAGAAGATCTGGGCTATACTTTGTCCTCAGTTATAGTGTTTCAATAATGTGGACTACATGGAAAAGGATAAGCAGGGAGCACCAATAGTGGTCAGACATCTAGGAAACAAGATGATATGTCAAAAGAAGATAGTGTGTGTTGTACATAGAGATAATACTGAGGGATGAAGCATAATGAGGGATTTTTCAGGTCTGGAGCTCTCAGGATAGGAAGGACATGGACCTGATGGCATGGGTCCAGAGGAGGGTCACAAAAATGATCAGGGGGTTGGAGCACCTCTGATACAAAGACAGGCTGCAGGAGCTGGGGTTGTTCAGCTTGGAGAAGAGGAGGCTCCAGGGAGACCTAATAGCAAAGAAGGAACACATATGATATTGTACCAGGGTGGTAAAGCACTGCTGAACTGACAGGGTAAAAACTGAAGCAATAATGGGCCACAAAATACCAAACTAATTCTTTTTTCCTCAACTTCCTTATCCTGATTATCAATCAAAAAGAAAACCAATCCAAAATGTTTTCCCACATTGGGCGTCAAAATTAATGTACTGGGTTAGACTGGATTTTCCTCCCAACCTTGGTAGAATAAACTTAGCACAACACAGATGTTTTTGAAAAGTCAGGAAAAATGGAATTGTATTTTCTTACAGTTTAAACTAAAAATACCAGTATAAAGAGAATAAACTACCACATGGGGAGAAAAAAGGAAGATGGGGAAGGGATCAAGCAGCAGCAAAGCAGCAGCAGCCAAAACAGTGGTAGGGGGAAGATAGCAGTGGGCACAGCAGAAAACAGCAAGAAGGGGAGAACAAGCTGTGCTTCCAGACATAAGGCTCTTAATGCTCCAATTATATTAACTTATTAATTGTTACTGTTATGTAGCCTATCCCTAGGATGTTCACCTCTTCACTACTTTTTCCTATATCTGAGATAGAAATCTAGCTCAAACAGCCACAAAGAAGGATGGAGAGAGATTTTTTACAAACGCCCATAGTGATAGGACAAGTGGCAATGGCTTCAAACTAGAGAAGAGCAGATTTAGGTTGAATATTAGGAACAGGTTCTTTGCTATGAGGGTAGTGGAGCACTGGAACAGATTGCCCAGGGAGGTGGTTGGGCCCCCATCCCTGGAGATATTCAGGGTGAGGCTTGACAGGGCTCTGGGCAACCTGATCTAGTTGAGGATGCCCCTGCTTGTTGCAGAACAGGTTGGACTAGAAGACCTTCAGAAGTGCCTTGAAACCCAGACTATTCTGTGATTTGAAGGAGGGGAAACTGTTTCAGGACAAATCCTGCTCAGCCTTGAGTTTTGTTCATGGCTCATGAGAAGACTGGTAGGATTTCCTACGGCTAGGGAGTTTCACAATAGCAGATTAAGTCTCTTTTCAAGAAATATCTAAGCTATACCATTTTTAAGCATTACCATTATCTGCATATTTAAAAGACTGGGAAATTATAAAGCTACAATTGCATATGTAGCTGAACTTTTCCCTAGTGTACATGTATCTAGCAATAAAATTTTTAAGCAGTTTTAATAATTTGGGGTTTCATTCTGTGCACTTGTAAGCTTGTAGTGCAATTATCAGTGTGTCTTTGCCCTGCTCAACAGAAATATTCTTAATGTTTTTTTTTATCCAAGGCTCATGTCTGGAAATTTCTCTGAAGCTACTGTGTATTGAGTTCAGATGTCTTTTATGAGGCTCATGCAGTTTAGAGGATCTGTTTTGAAAGCCACACTGCTATGCTTTGATAATACCTGTCATGCCAGCTATCAAAAAAAAAAACCAGTGACTGTACTAGATAGGCAGCCTACACAGATATAACTTTGCCTTATCAGTGCAGTGAAAAAGGAACCATTCTGAAAGAGATATGAGGGAAGTGACTTAAATTACTTGTTCAAGGTCTTATTGGAAGCCTTTGACAGAGGATGAAGCTAGCTCATGCCTTTTGAGGTCAGGTTTAGAGCTACAGCTTCATGATCATGATTTTCTCATGTTCTGATAAGCAGTGCAGATTCTGTGTTAAAAGATTAATATTAGGGATAAATTGTACAGCACAATCATCGGCTTAAGTAAATGAATGAAATTCCCTTTTAATGGAGAACAGGTTCTATTTTATGAAAAACACGATTGCATATAAGCAAATGAGAAGTATCATAATCATACAGTATTGTGATAACAGAAACATGGAAAACCAGTTTGAGGTCTGAAAGAAACTGTAATGGCCATGATGAAACATCCTCCAGACAGTAGCAAAAGCTTCCAACCACATAATTTAGGTCTTCTCAAAAGAAAGGGTAGCCTTATGGCTTCAGATTGCTGAGGCAGAGAGATGGGACAGAGTGCAGGCAGACCCAGAGGTAGAAATACACCAAAGAAGCAGTAATTCTCATCCGAAAATCAAGAGGAAACATGCTAGTCTGCAGTGCTTCGCCAACAGACTGTTCATCAGTCCAAAGAGAGGGCCTGTCTGTGAATTCTAACAGTAAGGAGGTGCCCTGGACTTTGTTTCTGGTGTTACAGGAGTGTAAGAGTGTAAGAAGTTCAGAACTTTTTTTATAGGCACATTATCTCCCTATTTAAAAAGGAAGTCATTAAAGGTAAGTTATTTCATGTTAGAAATTTTCCCTGTCTCCCACAAACAGCTGTTTTCTTTAAGTGTCTTTGCCTGAGGTGTGATTGTAGTTCTTAAGTGTGGAGAAGCAGACTGCTGGGTCAGCAGCATCTTCACACATCTGCAGGTCTCTTTCTTTCTATTACCTGTCTCTTTTTATCCCACTTCTTCCTATATCACCGCCTCTCTCTACTATTAATTTAATTTTACAGCTTGATCTTTAGTTTTGGTAGATTTTTATTTCCATGTAGAATTGTGCCGTAACAGTGGTTTAATTCATATCTAGAATATTTGGAAGGAGTTTCTCTGCTTTTACACTGGAAATCTTCAACTCTCCTAAGGCAAACTGAACAACATAGACATTCTTTTTACATATATGCTTGTGTCAGTTGGCTATGATCTCTTTATTCTCACTTTTCTAATTTAACATATAGCTATAAATTCTTTCCATCCGGGATTGTCTCCTGATTGTGCTTGGGATTCTTATTACAAGAGAATGGTAGTAAGTGCTACAATAGTACAAGCATACAGCAACCCTGGATCTAACTCATCTGCTTTTTCACATATCTACAAAACAACTCATTCTCCTGGAACTGGTTTAATCACAATTTTGTGCTGATTCAAACTGCAACTACCATTTAAAATTCAAGTATGCCTACTTATCCTCTAGTTAGTATTTCCTATAAAAATTCTGAAGCATACATGGACACAAATGACCCCATAACACTTTTCTAAAGCTTTCATAAGAAAAAAAACTCATACTTTCCTGGGGTAAAGTGAGCAATTGAATGATTGAAATAGTCAACATATATGAAGTTTACAGACATCTTTTCAGGATGCTTCATGCATCATGTTAAAAACAACCAAAAGAATGGAGCAATTGCCCTGAAAGCAATATACATAACATGAAGGAGTGTGGGTCAGAATCAAATCTCTTTTTGTGCGAGCACCATAGAAAATTTGACTGAAGTTTAAGAACTACTTTAGGTAGGAGTCTTGAAGACTGATGCAGGACTTGTATGTCAGATGATGACGCTGCTCAATGAAGGATGCACCATGGATGCCAGGCAACTCAATGTGAATTAGTAGAAGCCCTTTATTACCCCTTACACCTGTGTTTATATAGACCCAGTACCCAGCACCATGCCTACAAATATTCATCTATTAGCATAACCTCGGCAAGCACAACTCCAGTCACTAGCATAGATAACCTAGGCCACCTGCATCCATTATCTCATGTGAGGGCTGCTGCTGTGCTATAGGAGCCCAGGTCAGATGGTCTGTGTACCACGGATTGTTTTCCTCAACTGTATGAACCAAGGCCAGACTGCTCATTATTTCACATTCCCACACTTGTACATCAAAATACTGGTTACCTTCTTGTTTAGGCCCAAATGGAACTTCATTAAGGAGCATCTAAGCTTTTAAACTAGGTTTCTTAATATGGTATATATAGGTACCATTTTTTTATCCTGCTGCTTGCAGTTTCTGGATATTAACCTAGGGCAGTGAGCTCTCCTTGCCTCGACAGACAATTGTTTGTCCTATTTTTTTCTCAGGCAGATTTTTAAAAGCTTACTTAAAATACCTTTATGATTTTGATGTTTGTGATTCATTTAATGTATCATAAACCCATGTGATTTAGGTCAGATGCTATACTGCCTTTTGTTTGCTTTGTTTTGTGTTTCTTTTTTTAAAGCATGGAACGGTATATACTATATTGAAAAATGATAGATTGCATGGAAAATAAAGTCAAACTCGCTTTTGTTATGAAAAAAAAAATGCTTTAGTGAAAACTATAGGCTGCTCTTGAAGAACCATGTGATTTTTTATAACTCTGGGGAGTTTGCTTCTTCTGCTGTAACAATCAGGCATAACTATTAAGAATTGCTGTGCCTGAAACTAATTCTAGTGCCAATGATATTTTGACACTTATCTGTGAAATTCATGGGGGAAAACAATTCTATTAGATTAGATTCGGTGTTTCATATAATCCCTTTCTTACAGCTGTTGGCATTTTCTCACTTCCTTAAATTAAATGAGATAGTTCTGAAAGTGAATCAGCTTGACTAGCATGTATCAAACCAGTGATCACCAGTAGACCAATGTAGCAGGTGAATACAGACAGTGTTTCACATTAATTGGAAAGAAAATAATTATTTTTTGACTCAAGAAAATATAGAAGATGACCCTTGGGCAAGATAAAGTAGGAACATGACTGCTTCTACTGCTGTATTAAGGAACGTGATTTGTTTTGAGCCTTACATATATCAGCTGCAATGATGTGTTATTTCTTTTGGTATGAATGCAAAACTATAACATCTGAAGCCACTTATAGCTACGTTTATATTCAGGTTTGCTTTTCTGTTTTTCTGGTATTTTGTTGCTTATTAAAAAAAAATCAGTGTGGAATCGTGAGCTTATCATTAATTTATTTTTAATTTTATATTAAACCCATTGGAATTTCATGTTAATTAACTTGCCCTTATATTCTCTGGCTTAGGAAAAATTCCCTCTTTATTAAGTATTTCTGTCTAAGCATTCTCTGGTCTTTATAATAAGAAATTACAGTATTTATAATTTTTTAAATGGACTTTTGTAAATTTTTTTTTAATATTTCCTACAAGAGCTGCATTAATATAGCAAATGCCACACATTTTTGGGATTAACAAACTATGTGATTTTTCCATGGAGGTGTATGCCACCTACCAGAAAAATACATGTTTTTCTCCTTTTTTTTTACAAAAAACACCAGATAATTCAAGAAAAAGGGGCTGCCACAATAAAGACATTTTAGTCACTGCTCTTGTGATCTTTACCATGGAAAATGAAAAAGTTAGAACCATAAAATTAAAGCACACCATAAACCAAAATCTTCTGTCTAAAAGCATGTCTGTCAAATGTCTTCACTAACAGATTTTTGTAGCTTTAGAAAATAAGTGATGTGGGATAGCAAATAAGCTTTATGCAGATTTACATTTCATGGGTTTCCATTATGAAAACTGCTGATTCAGCTGCCAAACCTGTAATATGCTGCAGTTGCAGTGACCATGTATAAAATTGCTGCTGTGCTGGCATGATTTTATTTCTTTTGGTTTACATGTTTAACATTTGCTGTTTTCTTTGGTGTCCCACTACTATGTTTAATATAAAGAAGTATTCCTACACACAGAGGAACAGAGTCCATCTAGAGTTTTGTGTATTTGTACAGACCTGAAGTACCACAGCCAGTTTGGTGACACTCAGTCCTTGAACTTTTGTGTACTTAGTGTCTGCATAGGCTGTTTGCCTTACATTTTCCTTACACTGAGGCTTGCTGCTTTTGACTGTGCTTTGCTGCAACTTCATGTTGGGCATTTTATATCTTTAATCATTTACACATTCTTATCTGCTTGCTATCTTATTAAGTAAACATCCTTGGGCCTCACCACTTACGTGGGAGGCTGCCAAGAAGCCTGAGTCATTTAAGAAATACAGGACTTTTTAGCTAGTTTTGTTGTTCAGGTTTTTTGTTGTTGTTGTTGTTTGCTTGTTTTGGTTTGTTTTTTGTTATTTTTATGGCCTGTATTACTATACTATCTTAAGACTTTCCAGTTTTTGTATTTCCCCACAACAAGCATAAGTGGAGATGCATCATTTGCTTTGTTCCTCTGCCTCCTTGGCATGGTAGAAGGAAATGCTGATGTATCAAAACAATATGGTTTGAATTTCCTCTTAAAGTAGATAGTGACTGTGTTCTCTGCTGAAAGTGTTACAATTTTGAGCCTCATGTTAAAAAAACTTATGTTATTCGTTCCTGAGAAATAGGATTTCATCAATTCATCTGAATGCACCCTCTGAGGCGACACAATCCTTACACAGTTATTTGGTGTCTTGAGTGATTTTGGCCCCACATCATGAAAAGAGAATTATGACCCTGCTGATGCCTGTGTGGTGGTTGAAGATTTGAGAGCTGAATAGTTGCCCATCTCCAGCAGGGACACAAAGTGCCTGCTTGCTTTATTGTCCAAACTCAGTCCTTCTCTCTCTGTAGTAAGATGCTGGGTGGAAAAGCAATAATAAAATTTATCTTTGGTCAAATTCTTGTACCCAGCCTTAACTCAATCACTGCTATACCCAGCTGTGAATGCCGTTCAAAAAACCTATGTATGTCCCGGCCATTACATAGAGTGAATTGGATATGCATCTTAGAGTAGTTGCTGCCATTTCAAGAACAAAGTCCCTCAAAGCCAATGTTAAGATAGTGTGCATGACAGGCCTTGCACTCTTTATACCTCCTTTTCATCCTCCTGGAAATTGTCTTTGATTATTTTTTTTTTCCTTAGCAATTCATGGTTCCTATTTTCCTGCCTGAAATTGTTTGGCTGACAATTAAGAACCAGTGAAATGCAATGTAGCCTGTCTTCCTCAAAAAATTTACTCCTATCCAAAAATCTTAATAGTCCAGTCTTCTGTTTGTTTCATTCTCAGTTTAGAGGAATGTCTCTTCCCCTTTAACATGAACAAAGGCAGAGACACATGCAGCCTCACAGAAAAGCTTTATTCCATAAAGTCTGTTGCCTGTGTTGAACTCCTGCCTTAATGACAGTTACTCAGGTCCTTTCAAACAATCTCATATTCTTCAGGTTTAACAAAGCAGGCATCTGTTATTTTTTTACTAACTATGGGGTAAAGGACAGCTGTAAATGCTTCATCATGTTTTCTAGCCACTGACGTAAGGCACCAGTGCACAGATCCAGTTGGCAAGATCTGCCACTGGATAAAAGGACATAAATCAGTGCATATTGCCATTATTTCCCTTATGCATCATTGCCTAAAATATGTGTGGGAGGGAGCCAGGGTATCAGTATTAGCTATTGTTTTCAGCAGTAGGAGGCTAAGATATGCTTATCAATTTAGTTCTTTAAACAATACTTTAATTTATAAATCAAAAGTATACTTGGTGCTGAAGAGACTAGAGCTAAGTAACCTGTCATTATAGTTCTAAGTTTCCCTAGTGATTGTGCAGCCTTTTTTAGTATTTTATTTTCCCATGGTAGAAATGTCAGTGCCATCAGAGAACTGATAGACCTTAATGGCCCTGACCAGCTCACCTGGGACCTTTGTCCAAAGTTGCAGTACATTGGTCTAGGAGGTCATCTTAAGCTCATGCCAATCTTGTCTGAGCTGTGCTGTACATTGTGGTCTTCTCTCCTAGGTGGATTCAGACCTATGTTTGATGTTGATTGTCTCTATTGCTGTCTTCTGGATGGACTTCAAGCCTACCTTTCAGTCTTGGCTCCACTCTGGTGCTGTCTCTGCTCTTTTTGACCAGGATGTGTGGATGGACCATGCAGTGTGTGGGACTGTTATGTAAGCACCACAGTACTATACCTTGGTTGGTAAAGGACACTGCCTGTGTTATGGTCACTCTTGGCTCGTGCTTATCTTCCCTTATGGATCAGCCTGTTCTTGAGGCAACCTGCCAGTGAAAGGTGGTTGCAGCTCACCTTCTGGCATTCCAGTCACCAGCCCAGATGTAAAAGAAACATAGCCAGTGTGGGCAGGAGACTGGGATAGTCCCCTCTTACGCTACTTATTTGACTGGAAATTTCCCCAAGGAGTGTTCCTTGCCAAAAGAAGTATGGTTTCATGACAGATTTACATGGGAACAGGTTTTGCAGGTTCTTGGTGGTAAACTGTATGGAAATATGTAGATTGGAAAACTGCACTTTTCTGTAGAAAACTTGGCAAATCACAAACTTTGCCTTTTTATATGGATACTTTCATTCTCCAAATAATTGCCAGCCAGCAGTGCAATCAAGGGCTGTAGCCAGCATACAGCCATTATGGTTCCAGAGCTGTTACGTCCTCAGAATGGTGCTGCATATTTGATTCTAAATGGATGTTTAAATTACTAATGTGATGAAAACTTGAAATATTTTTTGTGTCTCTTCCAACAGGTATATGGGGAGTGATGAGGGAAACCCAACAGTTTTATTGAAGTTGGAAAGGTTTGCAACTTAATGCTGTTCTTCCCCAGAAGAATACTTTGCATATGGGAATTTGCATTAGTAAGTTGCTTGAACTATGAATGATCCTGAATATGTGCTTCTGACAGGGCAGCTTGCCATGCAATGGAAAGTGACAGCCACAAAGAAGTACGTCATCTTGTAATTTCTCCATCAGAGATGGGTAAAGAAGGGATGTGATAAATACCTTATTCTATGGCTAAACCTTCTTCCAGGGCCTATTAGACAACATGCTTATAGACTGAGACCACATATATCACATTACTTGGTGAAGTGCCTCCTCTGTCCTTGGTCTGAGCTTATGGAAACTGCCATCAAAACTCTGTCATTCACCCTTACAAACTAAAACATAACCTGAAGAAGCACTTAATTAGAGCACAGTTGTTGCCAACTCTGCTGTACCTGTAGCTTGACTCCAAACAGACTTTAAAAAGTTGCACATGCACCATTAGAAAAACTATGAGTTGAAATCAAGGCGTGTAGCCAGCAGGTCAAGAAAAGTTATACTCCTCCTTTGCTCAGTCCTGATGAGACCACACCTTGAATATTGTGTTGAATTTTGCACTCCCCATTTCAAGGAATACGGGAACCTGCTGGAGAGAGTCCAATGAAGAGCCACGAGGATGATTGGAGGACTTGAGCATCTCCCTTATGAAGCGAGACTGAGAGACCTGGGACTGTTTAGTCGGGAGAAGGGAAGACTGAGAGATCTTATCAATGTATACAAGTATCTGAGGTGTGGGCATCAAGTGGATGGGGCCAATCTTTTTTCGCTAGTCATCAGCAATAAGACAAGGAGCAATGGCTACAAATTTGAACATAGTTTTGTTTCACCTCAGCATGAGGAGAGATTTCTTCACAGTGAGGGTGACAGAGCACTGAAACAGGCTGCCCAGAGAGGCTGTGGAGTCTCCTCCTCTGGAGACTCTTGAAACTCACCTGGACATGGGTCTGCCTGTGTGAACTACCCTAGATAATCCTGCTTTGGCATAAGGATTGGACTTTATGATCTCTGGAGGTCCCTTGCAACCTCTAATGTTCTGTGGTTCTGTGAAAATCCCAGATGGTGTAATTGAGCATGTAATTAAGTAAACAGATTTGGGTGTACATGTTTTAAAACCATCCAGTAAGGCTGCACCTTTAGCACTTGTCCCTATTTGTGCTAACTTGTAGGAACTAGGAAATGAAAAGTCATATTTATTCAGTTCAGGTTTTCAGGTGGCTTTGAAGAACCACATCTGAAACTCACAAGGTTTTGCTGAAGAACTGTATCATTTAAGAAAATACAAACTTATGATGTGGTTTTAATCAGACAATATATAAACCCAGTTTTAATCTGATATATAAATAATCACATAATTTAAGTAAATAACATGTAATTATATGGTTAATATAGTTGATGCGGACATTTTCCTAGCTAAAATTAAATCTTTCAGCCATTGATTTCTATTAAGACTTTTTCACCTGCCTTTGTGAGTGTATTCATTATTAAGTCTCAATATGCCTATTCATTTAGCTGTCTAAACATATTTTTTAAAGTATCACAGAATGTCAAGAGGTGGAAGAGAGCTCAAAAGATCATCTAGTCCAACCCCTTGCCAGAGCAGGATCTCCTATACCAGATCACACAGTAGTTCAGTGTGTGCAAAGTAAGTTTGCAAACAGCTTTTAATAGAATAAATGTCACACATATGACATTTTACTTAAATTCAATGGATCTGATATTTATGTTGAAAACACTGACATTTATACTCAAATATTTATTAAGCTTCTCAAGCATGTTCTCCAACGTGAGTGTTTGTGATAGAAATGCTCGTCTATTAATTTTCTATTCACATAACTCAGTCCTAAAATGCCCTCTACTGGTCACAATCAGCAGGAGCTAGCAAAGAAAAAAATGTTTAAGGCTGAGGAAAATTATGTGATAATGTGAGTTACATCATCCAGCACTTTTTTCCCCCTGAATTTTAAAGAAATTAATTAATAAAGTTATTTAAAGTTTACGACTGTGTAATATGGAGTAATTAAAAAAGAAAAAGATAGTGCTTGTTAGACTTAAAGATGTGTCTAAAGAGAAATAATTTTTTTCTTGTGCTGGAATTAGGAGACTTCTGGCTGACATCATCTCCTTTTGTCCCACTCCAGGAATCAAATAATATTATGTGACTGAAGCTAATAGATATGCTGGGAAAAAATGATGAGTTCTGACATAATTGCGTAGCAGGAGGTGCCCAATGTGTAACATGAAATTGTACCTAGGAGAGAGTAAAGAGTTTCAGCACTGGTGTTCACTGAAGTGTCAGAACTGCCTTTGCTTACCCATTTTATGAAATGTTTCCTCCAGTTTACCCAAAATTAGAATATAGCATGATACCACTTCTCTTATGAGAGGATATTTCACAACAGTGATTCTAGCAATTAACCTGATGGAATCATGTCCTATACATTATGTGTCACTATTCTTTTGTCTCTTAGTTACTAATGCTTTGCTGAAATTTATAGTGTCATTGTTATACAATTTATTTAATGGCACCAAATAGCTTCTTTGCTTCTGTCACAAGGCAAAAAACCAAACCAATTTCCACTACTTGTGACTTTTTAAAATTAACGATTGTCCTTCATGACAGCAAATCTGGTGTGACTATGCCTTTGTCATAGACCACATAATTACGGCTTGTTCTAGATCAATACTGGGAACAGCCTGGATCTGTTGTCTTTAACCCAGATAAAGTATTTATACACATTTGATAAGATTCTCTTGAGCCTTTTCTGCAGACTGAAGTCCCAGGTCTCTCAGCCTCTCCTTATATGACAGGTGCTCCAAGCCTTTAATCACCTTTGTGGCTCTTTGCAGCTCTTTGCTAGACTCTCTCCAGTATATCTGTCTTGTACTTGGCAGCCCAGCACTGGGCACAGGACTCCAGACATGTCGCTCCTGCTGAGCAATGGTGAAGGATCACCTCACTCAGCCTACTGCAATGCTCTTCCTAATGCAGCTCAAGAGGCTATTGCTGACTTTACCTTGAGGGCACATTGCTGGCTTATAGGCAGTTTGGCATCCATGTGATCCCTAGATCTTTTTCTTCCAAGCTGGTTTTCAGCTGTTCAGCCTTGGTGCCTGGAGTTATGCCTCTTCAAGGAAGGGCTTGGCATTTCCCTGTGTTGCACTTCAGTGAGATTCCTTTCAAGATATTTCTCCATCTTTCTGAGATCCTTCTGAATGGCAGCACACCTGTCTGGTCTATCAGTCATTGCTCCTGGTTTTGTACATTCTGCAAACGTGCTGAGGCTTTATTTTGTCCCATTTAGGCCACTGATAAAGGTATTAGACAATATTGCACCCAGTATTAACTCCTAAGCCACACCAGTCATGACTTCATCCTTGTGATCATAACCCTCAAGTCCATAATTTCAGCCACTTCACAGTCCACTTCACTATACACTTACCTATTCCATCAGTTTGCCAATTTATCTTTAATGTTAGATCATGCCAGATGTGGAATAGCAAACTGTAGGAAATCATATTAATTTTGTAGTGTGGTTTCTAAATGTTCTTGATGATACCACCATTGTCTGGGGACTCGTTACGCTTAAAATACAAGAAGAATCTCATACTGATCTTCTCTTTACTGTATTTATTCAAGACTGGTTTTATTATATTTATTCCAGGCTGTTTATGGCTTTAGTTCATCAAATTCTGCTTTTGGTAACCTGCATGTTAATGAAATTGAATACTGAACCCATTCTAGGAAACTCGTGTTCTACAGAAATAGATTTGCTGTGGGCAATGGAAGGATCCGCATTACTTGCTCTAGTGTGACCAATCCAGGTAAACTGACAGATGAAATACTTAGTGCTAGTGCAGCCTTTCACTCTGTTGAAATGACATTGTGACCTCTTCTGTATTTCAATGACAGATTTTGCTAACATACTGCCCTACTGATTCATCATCAGGAGATATTTTACTCTGGAGACATGCTTCAGTCTGATGCGTAAAATCCCTGCGATGGCAACAGCCTCTTGTTCAGTATAGGGGAAGTTCAGGCCCATAACTGTTTTCCTTTTTAACTCTTTTTATACAGTTGTCTTTAAATTAAAGTTTTCATCTTTGCCACCTGGACTTAGAATCATAGAATCATAGAATGGTCTAGGTTGGAAGAGACCTCAAAGATCATCCAGTTCCAACCCCCTGCCACAGGCAGGGACACCTCCCACTAGATCAGGACGCTCAAGACCTCATCCAGCCTGGCCTTGAACACATCCAGAGAGGGAGCAGACACAACATCCCTGGGCAACCTGTTCCAGTGCCTCACCACCCTCACTGTGAAGAATTTCTTCCTAACATCCCGTTCAAATCTCCCCTCCGCCAATTTGAACCCATTCCCCCTCGTCCTGTCATTACAAGACCTTGTGAACAGTCCCTCCCCAGCCCTCCTGTAGGCCCCCCTCAGATACTGGTAGGCTGCTATAAGGTCTCCCCGAAGCCTTCTCTTCTCCAGGCTGAAAAGCCCCAACTCT
>VWZI01000928.1:0-11690 GCA_013396835.1 Psilopogon haemacephalus | reverse complement strand
TGTAATGCCCTTCTACTGGTGACTCTCTGGTTGCTGTTGGAATTAATGACAGAAACAAAACAAAGAAGGCAAAGATAGGATAATGGAGACGAAATTTGTTTATTCAGAATGTGGTTTGCTTATTCACTTGGTAGTTCACTTATTCATTTAACAAGTATTGTCATACTTAATCATGTAATACTGGACAGATCTCTTGCTTTCTGCGTAGTAATTTCCAAAGTCATTACACCATGATGTCCTTACTTGTAAGTTTCCAAGTAGCAAATAGATACATTATTGCCATTTAAATAAAAAGATATGTCAGAAACTCTTTGACTACTCTAGAAAAATTTATTACTGCTTTAAATCAGATACCAAACAGTGGTATTTATCCAGGCAGTGGTATCAATGATGAGTCAGGGTTGTACTCAGTGAATTTATGCACAAGATCTGTAAGCAGAAACAAAGAGTTGAAGGCAGGGGGCAAAGAGAAAGCAAATTCATCTTAATTTACTACAGGCCACAAGCAAGCCTTTAAAATGCAGTATGTGTGGGTGAGATGATGAGATTGTTGATAAAATCAAAGCATTCGTTACTTGTAGAGGAGGCCATTCATTACTTGTAAAGAGAAGCTGCAGAAAGAAGAGGCAAGCTTACCGGACAGTGGAACTGGGAAGGCTACTGATAAAAGGTGACAGCCTGAAGAGAACACAGAGTACCACTGTGTTTGAAGTGTTCTCAGGGTAGAAAAGAATTTGGATATGGAGCTATTTGGCAAAGCTGATTAAAGTTAACATACAAACCTGCAGACAATGGAGATTAAATCAAATGCAGTCATTTAAATAGGCTGATGAAGGCAACAACTGCATTTTGGGGAATGTAAAGGAAGTATGCATGAGGGTCTGAATAAGATGAAGAAGCATTAAGATTATAAGGATTGATATGTGGGGATGTTGAGGACAAATAAACAGTAGGATTTTGGAAATGGATTTGTCATTAGCGACATTAGTGAGAATGGTAAGAGTTTAGAAACAGAAAAGTTGGGAGGACTTTTTAAAGAACAGGAAAAAAGGCAAATGAGCAAAGCATAGAAATAGGCAAGAAGAATGAAGGCTAGCTTTTGGGAAATGTGGAACATGGAAATGAGAATTTGAAAGACGTGCAAGGGAATTTGTTCAGAACAGTAGAAGTAAGATGAAAAAAAGAGGATAAATTACCTGGGAGACAGGTCAGTGCTGAGCAACAAGTTAAGAAGAGCAGTACAAAAGAAAAAGAAACAACAATTTGGTAGACCTCAGAAAGACTCAGCAGCAGGTGTGTGAGATTGCCATAGAAACAGCCATTCCCCAATATCCGTATTCCGAATAACATCTCTCATTCTCTTTGGCTGTAACCATACCTGTAAATTAAAGTGTGTCTGAAACCAATCTCTGGCCCTGGCCATGTGCTGCAGAGAGCCCATATCTACATTATTAAATCCTCTTACCTGCCAGAGAAGAATAGTGCTGTGTAAATTGTCTGTAGCTCCTTCTAATTCCTAGAACTGCACTTGATGGGAAGCCAAATTTAAAATATTTTTGAGCAGAAAAGAGAGCTTCATTGCTATCTCAGCCAACAGAACATGTTGTCACCCTAAAGCACATAGGCAGCACTGGCTTCTTTACAGGAAGCCACAAGAGACTGTTTTGAGATGCAAACCTGTTCCACAATCATTTGGAAAGCATTTTATTCCAAACAAACTGAAGACTGTCTACTGACCAAAAGAACTAGATGTTCCAACTCCAACACCTTTCTTCTCAGTCTTTCATTCTACTGCCTATCCTTTTTTTTTTTTGCAGCTCAAGGTGTTCTTTTTATGTCTCCAAATGTCTTTGTGACTATACCTCTGAGCTGTAACTTGAACATCAGTCTCAGTGTTGTCATCACTGTCTCCATTGCAGCTAACTAGGTTATATACTTCTGCTAATAAAAGTATCCAATTACTGTGTTTCTTATGTTGCAGAGGCACTGCAGTTAAGTGAAAGAAAAATGTAATTTTTTTGCTTAAAAAGAAAAATCCAAAAAGGTACAATTTTACCAAAAATATTTTCTATAAATAGGGAAATAAAACTGTTACTTCATATTCATTGCATCCTTTAGGAAAGCAATAATCGAATGCATCAGTATAAACAATAGATAAGCAGAATTCTTGGTGCCATCAAAAAATTCTGGAAATTTCATAATCCCCATTAACTGGATTAGGATGAATTGTTATCTTGGCCAGACCTTACCACATATGTCTGCTTTTATTGCAGTGTCTAATCTTGAGTTACTATTGCCTGTTGTAAGTCAACAGGCTTGATTATTTGACATATAAGTCGAAAAACCACTAAAGATAAATCAAGCATGTAATTTACAGGTAAAGATAAATCAAGCATGTAATTTACAGGCAAACTATAATAACAATAAGAGTAACAATAATAATAATAAATTCCTGGTCAGTTCTCTAGAGAGTTTGTGTCCCCCCAAAGAAACTAAATTCATGAAGACTTGCTGTAAGTGCCATATTGTGATTAAGGTTCTTGGTATAAGGTGGTTGCACATAAGTTTTAGTCCATATGGGCAAAACTGCTCCTCTGGGTATGCTCTCACACTGAGAGACCCTTTCAGTATTCCTGTTAGAACAGGTGATGAGTGTGGCTTGCAAGCTTCAGGGATTCCAAATCCTTTATGATGTTCTCTTCAGCTGTGTTTCCTTTTCCAAAGAACACTGACTCCAAAGAGTCCTTTCCTCTTTCTAACCCCTCTATACTGGCTCCCTCCCAGTTTCTGCATTCTTTGTTTCCTGCAGTGCATTTAGTTTCTGTCTGCAGCTCATCAGTCTCTCTGCTGCATTTCTGTATACACATTGCATAATCAAAAATTAATTTGGACAATTCCAAGTTTCTAGCCATTCCTAGTAATTTCTAGTATTGATTCAACAGAGAGACCTAATGTCAGAAAATAAAGTTAATCTTCAATAAGGTAGAGAATTATCCTAGGAAACATTTATCACTTCTGCAAATTTTATTTCTAGAGGAAGACTTTGATCAAAATTAAACCTTTGTGATTTGTAGCACTGTGCCAGTTCTGTAGGGATGCTGAAGCATCCTCATTAGAGATATTGCTTCTTCTCTTGTAAAACTGACCTTCTGCAGCTGCTGTGGCAAATCCTTTCTAGTATGCAAAATACTGCTGCTCTTTCTAGATAGCAAATACCAACTTTTGAAGCTAATTCAAAGCCTATTTAAACTATTGGAAACACTCTTCTTTCAACAGTTGTTACTGTTAAATTTCATGGACTCTAACAAATAGAAGGAGTCCTATTAAGTCCATGAAAGAGAGGTGGATCCACATAATGTACTGCCATAGCTAACCCAGATACATAGTAATCAAATCAGCCCAATCAAAGTGGCACCAGCATCAGCAGGTGTATTTTCAAATGTTTTTAGCCTCAGAAGACATAAAAATATGTCATTAAGAACAGAATAAATCCTCATCAGTGATGGAGTTCAAAACAGTCAAACTCAAACACCTGCTAAGCTATTTGCATTCATTAACATCCAAGTTTCATTGCAGGAGAGGTGGGGAACCTGCAAAACTGACTTCACAGAATAGGATTAAATTCCTTATCAGCTCCTTTCACGTTTCCCTAATTTTGCTAAGTAGTTTCCTATTTACAATCTTTTTCATTTTTTAATCTATTTTCTTTTTCACATTAAAAACATCTAGACTGGAGATAAGAAACAACTCTTAAGAAGCTCCATGATGAACAGTTTCATGGGCAATATAAGCTTTGAACTAGTAAAGTCCATTTCCAATTCTCTTTACATATTACTGATGTTAGAAAATCAGATATTATTTGGAAGTCAAAATGAGGAGCAGTTGTGCCTCTTTATCAATCCTATCCTTGCACATTCAGAAGGAATAACTTGATCACAAACTATTTCAACTGAAATCTACCTTCTCATAAAATGCATTATTCTAAATCAGATTTTTTACTAGAAACACAGAAATATATTATTTCATTTGTTGCTTTTTAGTATGACTCACCATAGAAAGGCTATTAAATATTTCTTATGAAAAAATATTATGATGCAACATTAACAGGAGAAATGGAATCATAATTAATACATCCTAATTCAAAATTCCAAGAAACTCTAAATATATTAGCACTTTGCCAAGTCTCAGGGGAATTAATGCAAAATCTTCAGACATTGTAATATGTACTTGAATGTTGTGGTGATTTATGCTGTACAACTGCTGAGAAAGATGGAACATTCCCTATTTTAAGATGGATATTTGTATGGTTTAAACATAATCTTTTGAAAGCTATTTTAGATTTGCTATAGGATTTCAAGAACTCTTCTTGCCATTAGTCTGTCCAATGAAGAAACGTTAAAAGAGACACCTCAGGTTAAAGACAGCTAATGTTGCCATAGAATTGCTACCTGAAAGTGACAGGATAGTGGCTGACTCACAGATTGACGTATATTGTAACTGTTATAGGATAAAATGTGTTTTGGAAAACATTAAAATCTCTCCATCTTTTATATAGCAAAACAAACAAGCAAGCAAACAAACAACAAAGCAATTATTTTATTTGTCTCTAAAGCTGAAAAGCAACAGATAGACCTGATAGCAAAATGTTCTTGTTACACAGTAGTATCACAGAGTCTGAATAATCCTCTTCAACTATCTCAGCTTTCTGATGTTATCATGTGCCTTGTGAAGGACAAATTCTCCTCCTTTTAGCCTCAAATTCTCTTGGGTGCAACTGAACACCCAAGATTTCAGAGAAGAAAGTTTCTAGCCTTCATTTAATAAAGAAAAGACTGAAAGTTGGAACTGTTATTAAAAATATAAATGGAGAGATTACAGAATACGTTGTTTTGATTTTTAAATTGCTTTCTGTTATTTGCTCTTTTTTTGCTAGGTACATCCATGTTTCATCTATCATAAAAATATCTATGTACAAATTATTTTATGTAATTAGTTATGCCTGTAAAATGTAGCCACAATTTCTTCATGATCACTGCTAGTATATTTGTCTCTCTCTTTTTTAAAAATTTTTTCCCCCTTCCTATATTTTTACTCTTTTAAAGAGAATATTAAAATTAAGTGAAAATTTATTTTAACAAATATCCTTGTTTTGGCCCAAGCTAGTTACCTCTGGGTATATCTAATCCATATATAGGGAGAAGTACATTGTGCCCTTATTCAGGAGGCCAGCTGAATGTACTAAGTATTACTAGATTTACCAGCTCAAGAAGAAAATACCAGAGGCTGTCATCAGGAATAGGGAATGTATATTATTGATTACTACTAAATTTTAAAAATGTCTTTGTAAACTCTTGTATCTGATGAATTGGGAAAACTACCAATCATCTCAAGTAAACAGTAATTCTGGTACGGTTGCACTCAACAATCTGCCTGTCAGCACAAGGTCACCTGCTTCTCCTGTACAACATTTCTGCCTTCTCAGTCTTTCCTTCTTCTCCTGCAATGATGAGGTTGACAGCAGACTCCTATCTCCATTTTTCCAACATAGTAAATGTGAAGAAGTACTACCAGGTTTTCTTTGTGCACCTTCTCTGTCTGGTATAGCCAAGAGATGCATAAAGGAACTGTCTTGTCTGTCACTCTGCTTGAACTGGTTATCTAAGTTTGCATCAACATCAAATTTAGTGTGTGAGGATGAAATCATCCTGTAAGACACTTAAAGAGACTTTGGAGTCCCGATTTTTATTTTATTTCAGAAAATCAAATTGTGGGTCACAGAATCATCACAGAGTGTTAGGAGTTGAAAGGCACCTCAAAAGATCATCTAGTTCCAACTCCCCACCATAGGCAAGGACCCCTCCCACTAGAACAGGTCGCACAAGGACTCATCCAGCATGGCCTTGAAACACCTCCAGGGAGGTAGCAGCCACAACCTACCTGGGCAATCCATTCTACTGTCTCACCACCCTCACAGCAAAGAACTTCCTCCTAACATCCAGTTTAAATCTCCCCTCTTCCAGTTTGAACCCATTACCCCTCATCCTGTCATTAGAAGACATTGTGAACAGTCCCTCCCCAGCCTTCCTGTAGGCCCCTTCCAGATCCTGGAAGGCTACTATAAGTTCTCCGCGAAGTCTTCTCTTCTCCAGGCTGAAGAGCTCCAACTCTCTCAGCCTGTCCTCATAGCAGAGGTGCTGGCCACACTGCTCTTAATGCAGCCCAGGACACAGTTGCTGTCTGGGCCACATGTGCACACTGTCAGCTCATGTTGAGTGTTTCATCAACCAGACCCCCAGGTCCTTTTCCTCAGAGCTGCTCTCCAACCATTTGCCACCCAGCCTGGAGCTGTGCTTGGGATTGTGCCGACCCAGGTGCAGGACCTTACACTTGGCCTTGTTGAATTTCATGAGGTTGGCCTGGGCCCACCACTCCAGCCTGTCCAGGTCCCTCTGGATGGATCCCTGCCCTCCAGCAAGTCAACTGTGCCACACAGCTTGGTGTCATCTGCAAACTTGCTGAGGGTGCACTCGATTCCTCTGTCCATGTCGCTGACAAAGATGTTAAGCAGCACTGGTCCCAGCACTGACCCCTGAGGGACACCATTTGTCACTGGTCTCCAGGTGGACATTGTACCATTGGTCACTACTCTCTGTACATGATCATCCAGCCAATTCCTTATCCAGTAGTGCTCCACCTGTTAAAGCCTTGTTTTTCCAGTTGCATAGTTGCTCTGTAAAAATATCCTGTCAGAGTTGTCTTAGATAATGCAAGTTTTTTGAAATTAATCATAATCTCAATGGTAGGTTTTAAATAATTTTACAATGTGAAGAGGTTCAGATACAGCAGAGACTTCACATTTTAACAATATATGAATATAACTCCTACATATTTCTTGTAGAAAAATTACTGAAGTCCAAGCTTAGAATTGCAAAAATTAAAAAGAGTGAAGTGAAAAACATCTTG
The DNA here is from genome assembly GCA_013396835.1 of Psilopogon haemacephalus. NCBI lineage: Eukaryota > Metazoa > Chordata > Aves > Piciformes > Megalaimidae > Psilopogon > Psilopogon haemacephalus. The sequence goes on along the minus strand of VWZI01000928.1, from coordinate 4,727 downwards.
ACTTACCTTGCACAATTTTTTTTTTCCAGGACTCACTTTTTATGTTTGCAGTGTGGAAGGTAGGTGGAAGAGAGGACAGGCTAACAGTTTTACAGAACAGACAAAATGTTCGTCAATCCAACCTGCAAATTAGTTTGCCTAGAGTTTTATATTCTTAAATTCTTACATGAGACATATATATTGCAAATGACCAAGCAAGGCTCTTGTCTTTTAAAGCAACCTTTTGCTGTAAATTACTGCTTCTGAAGAGCTTTGTGGTAGTCCAAGTGTCCCTGTTAACAGATCACAGTGCAAGCTCAGGACTTGAAACCTGTTTGAGTTTTGTTTAAGTGTTAGCAGCAATAAACATATGTGTGAACATGAATTTCCCTAGTATTTCCATCTCAGGAAATCCTTTAATGCTTTTATGGATTAAACAGGCTGTAAGAACTCCCTTGAGTAACTGACCTTTTAAATGCTTTGGTTGGAGAAATTATACTTATTTAAGTGACTCTTAAAATGTAATCAATTTTTTAAGTAAAAACAGTAAGCTTATGATATTCATATATGTTAACTGGAGTATTTGATTGATATTTCAAACAGGTGGCAAGGGTACTGTGGCTGGACAAACAAATTTCTATTTGAATAATCATAGGATCATAGAATGGGTTGGAAAGGACCTCCAAAGGTCATCTAGTTCAGGCCACTCTGCAGTAAGCAAGGACATCATTGACTAGATCAGGTTGCCCAGAACTGTTGAACCTCACCTTGACCATTGCCAGGAAAAGGGTCCCAACCACCTCACTAGGCAACCTGTTCCAGTGTTACACTACCCTCATAGTAAAGAACCTGTGAATCCACATATTACTTTGGTTTATTCTAGATTTTTCCAAGTGATGTTCCAAATACCTTTCGTAGTTAAATGTGCCAGTTTAATTTTGCATGAGTGTCTGTAACTTCTGCCAGCAGATAGTACAGATAATATATGACAAAACAACACGTTATAGGAAGCAGATGAGGTTTTATGAAGAGTTAACTTTGAAAAAAGGGAGCTTACTTTAAACATTTTGTAGAATCACTAAAATGGTTGATAAAAAAGAATCTAATTTAAGTAATGGCTATATTTCAAAGAATTTCCCCATGTTTCTTCTGAACAGTTGTAATTAGATCTGCCAGTGAAGCCACTAAACAAACCAAACAAGTTATTGAAACAAGTCATACTGACTACTGGTAACAGCAAAACCAAACTGACACAGGAAGTAATCTATCATAAACAGTATCTTATATATGATCTTGTGCTCTTTGCAACTCTGTGATTACAAAAACATAGCATTATTACTTTGCTAAGTAGACATTGGGTGGGCTATTCTTATTTTAGAGGGAGAAGAGAATTAAGAAACTAAACAAGAAGGCCACCTGTTCTGAGTTTTTAAGTGCTTTTCTATGACATGTGAATTGCCTCTGAAACAGCTTTTGATATATTGATATTCATCTAAACTTTAGGCTGTAAATCACCCAACTGAGGAACCAAAGCACAGTGTTGTGGTTCTACTGGTTTTAATAGTACAGCATCAGTTTGCACCTCCATGAACATGGCAATGTTGTCTTGTTGTTGAGGTGGTTTAGCAGTTATCTGCCCCCACACACACTTTGAAATAACCCAGGCTAGGACTCAGTGGGCTGGAAGTTTATAAATGAAGCTTTATATTTACAGCTTTGCACAATACACAAGCAGATATTTACAATATATAACAGATATGTACAGATATATACAGTGAAAAGGTAATACAGAAACACCACATCCCTCCCAGAGATCAAAATCCCTAAGAGGGGTTTCTAACCACCCCTACCACCTTCTCCCCTTCCCCAGTCTTATCTCACCATCTGTTTTATGCAGCAGATAGGTGAAGATAGATTGGCCAGGGGGATTAGCAGCAGGAGAGAAGTTAGTGGAATTATTCAGATTCAGCTATAAAAGGCAGGGACAAACAGCCATGCAAGATCAGCCACAGCCCCAAAGAGATCTGAAGCAGTCTGACTTGTCTATATTTGGGTTACAACTCTTAAAATATTTTTTTTTTCTTTCTCAGTAAAGCAATGAGTGAAGTAGCACCATCAGTGCTTTCCTCTCTCAATCCATAGACTAATTTCTCATTCAAATCCTCCAATTAGTTCAAACCAGCACACTTTTCTATACTTAGCATGTGAAAAATATTTTCTATTATTTCTAGCTTACTGAAATAACCCTGGATTTCCTAAGTACTCAGGCTAATGCCTGAGGAAGTGATCACCTACTGCTTTATGAGAAGTGTAACTGTCACAAATGCTGTTAGAATCAAGGTCAGGTTTAATGGATTAGTTTAGGGAGAGAGAAAACTGTTTCTTCTTTTTACATAATTTGCAGTGGTGCAAATGTTTTTGATTCTCCTGTTGACACAGTGAGAGAGACTGCCTGAATGGCCCTTGAGGCTGACATGCTGATAGGAGAAAATGCTAAGTTACGCTGCCATGGGACTGAAATCACAACTGACAGGCATTGCTTTGCCAAAATACTATGAGCCTCCTAGCTTATCACAGCACAATTATTATCTGGTGCTGGAATAATCTGGATTTAACAGAAACACAGATAAGATAAAGCTAGTAAGGAATGAGGGTAAAAATGGAAATCCAATTGAATTAGTTGCACAGAAAAAGAAATATCAAGGTTGTTAGAATGGCAAAATGATGAAGCATTTCAACTTCATAAAAATCTGTGCTAAGGAAAATGAAATAGAGGTAGGATATAGCATATTGAAAGAAATGTGATTTTGGCATTTGGCAAAAAGCCCCATGCAAGAAAGAGCAGCACTTCACAGCAAACGTTCATGGGTACATGAGATTCTTGTCTGTTTTGAGAGACACAGACGACGAATTTACTGGTGACAGAGACAGGTTCACCAGTTGACCTGAGCGTTCACACCAAAACTCATGAAATTGTGACAGACACTTTAGTGACTGAACCCAGTAGACCTCATGTCACAAAAATATTATGTGCAGGAATAATTGTAAAATTTTAAGTATCTTGCAAGATTTCCTAAAAGTCTTCAGACATAAATCACACCTATAGCCTTACAGTCCAGTACTGGAGAGGAAATCTTCCTGGTAGTTTATGTCCGAAGTCAGTAAGAGTACTATATCATAGAATAATAGAACACTTTGTTTTGGAAATGTTGAAATGCACCTAGGGACATTGGATATTGATGCAAACAAAGTAAAAACTCCAGGTGGCCTTCCACACATATACAGCTTCACAGTGGTTTTGGTTCAGGGCTTGGAAAGTAATGACACACAGATCTTAAATAAAGTGCTTGTGACAAGAAAGGAAAACATTAAAAAGAATGCATTGGCCAGAAGGCCTAGACATGCTATCCTTCCATTGCTGTGTGAGTTACAAAGAGATTGCAGGGCAACCTGCACAGTGAAGATGTTGATTACAATGAGAGTGGTGTAATACTCGGGTTGCCAACAGCTGTGTTTGAGGCCCTGTCCCTGGAGATATTCAAGATCATACTCAATGTGGCCCTGGGAACTCTGATCTAGCAGGAGGTGTCCCTGTTCACTGCAGGGGGATTGGACAAGATGATCTTTGAGGGTCCTTTCCAACCCAACAGAGTCTGCAAATCTGTGGAAAGGACCTTTAAAGGTAATCTAATCTAATCTCCTGCAGCTAGCAAGGGCATCTTGAACAGATCAGGTAGTTCAGAGCCCCATCCAATGTGACTCTGAATGGTTTCAGGGATGGAGCATCTACCATCTCTCTGAGCAACCTGTGCTGGTGTTTCATCGCTCTCAGAAAAAAAATATATTGTTTATGTCCAGTCACCAAGAGCAGATATTTCAAAACCAGTTGGGCCAGCAGCAGAGAGATAGATCTCAGTATACAGGAGGTTTCCTGCAGTTTTGACCACTACCCTCTGGATGCAACCTGGTAGCTAATTACTTATGCACCAGTCTGCCCACCAAATCCCACCAATTTAAAGAGAATGATGTTGTGGAAGACCATGTGTCACATCCTGCTAGACTCGAGAAGAGAGAGGAAAAAGAGAATGACTCAGATTTGATGGTTCACTTCTGTCTAATTAAGGAGACTCACACCATAGGTCCATACAGAGATTCAGTTGTTAATTTCTTCACTAAAGTTATATGTGTATATATATATGATGTGCCTGAGAGGGAAAGAGAAAAGGTAAAGATCTGTATCACCATGCAGAGTTCCAGTGATGTCTCTCCTGGTGTGTTCCTTAGGTCTTCCAAAGTGGGCATGCTCCTGCCAGTGTGTGCAAGTCCTTCTTATTCCTTGACAAAAGGGGTGCTCTTTTGTGGTGTATCCTCTAATTTGCATGGGAGGAGATGGATGGTTATACATCTACAGACACAAAGGAGGATATCACAAACTGCATCAAGAAATTTTAAGTACCTGATAAGTTTATCAGTGGCCATAACCACATCTAAATTTAGATACTTACAGAACTCTATTATAGAACTTTATCAGATAACCATATGATAACTAAAACATCCATTTCTTAGTTAAGATTAGTTTATTGGAGACATATAAACTATTAGTGAATTGAACTATGGTAAAACAGGTAATTTCACAATCTGAAACTGCAGGGTTGGACTTCTTTTTTACAAGTGATAATAAGGGTTACATTTTCATTTCCATTTTGCAGTGAGTGCCTGAGCCTAATTGGAATGGAGGGTGGTGTGCA
>VWZI01000925.1:295410-307009 GCA_013396835.1 Psilopogon haemacephalus | reverse complement strand
TGGAAGAGACCTCAAAGCTCAGCCAGTTCCAACCCCCCTGTGCCATAGGCAGGAACACCTCCCACTCAATCAGGTCGCTCAAGACCTCATCCAGCCTAGCCTTGAACACCTCCAGGGAGGGAGCAGCCACAACCTCCCCGGACAACCTGTGCCAGTGTCTCACCACCCTCACTGCAAACAACTTCCTCCTCACATCCACTTTCAATCTCCCCTCTGACATTTCAAACCCATTCCTCCTCATCCTGTCATTACAAGACCCTGTGAACAGTCCCTCCCCAGCCCTCCTGTAGCCCCCTTCAGATACAGGAAGGTTGCTCTAAGGTCTCCTGGAAACCTTCTCTTTTCCAGGCTGAAAAGCCCCAACTCCCTCAGCCTGTCCCCATAGCAGGGCTGCTGCAGCCCTCTGAGCATCTTTGTGGCCCTCCTCTGGACTCTCTCCAGCAGTTCCATGTCCTTCTTGTGCTGGGGGCTGCAGAGCTGCAGACAGTGCTGCAGGTGGGGTCTGACGAGAGCAGAGTAAAGGGGCAGAATCCCCTCCCTTGCCCTGCTGGCAACGCTTCTCTTAATGCAGCCTTTAATGAGTTCAGTTTTGTGAGTTCCATCTCACCCAGGGCTCTCCTGCAGCCGCATCACAGGTTCAGACTGCACCAGGTTGGAAGGGACCTTCAAAGGGCATCTTGCTCAGCCCCCCTGCAGGCAGCAGGGATACCTCCATCTAGAGCAGCCTGCCCAGGGCCACAGCACGTTTGACCTTTAACATCTCCAGGGATGGAGCCTCAACCACATCCCTGCATAACCTCTTCCAGTATTTCACCTCTCTCGTTGTGCAGAACTCCCTCCTGATGGCCAACCTGAATCTGCCCTGCTCCAGTTTCAGACCATGGCCCCCATCCCTTTGCTACAATTCCTGCTAAACAGCCCCTCCCCAGCCTTCCTGTAGGTCCCCTTAAGGTCCTGGAAGGCTGCTCTAAGGTCACCCTGGAGCCTTCTCTGAGCTGCACAGCTAGATCACATTGGGTGCTTCTGTGCTCCACAACCTCCCTGGGCAACCTATGCCCAGTGTCTCACCACCTTCACTACAAAGAACTTCCTCCTAACATCCTATTTCAATCTCCCCTCTGCCAGTCTACACCCTGCTAGCACATCGTACTTACAGTTAACTGGGGGTTGGAACTGGCTGATCCTGGTGGTCCCTTCCAACCCTGACTGATTCTATGATCCTATAACTGGGATGGATCCAAGCTTTCCTTTTTCCCCTCCAACCAATGGCAATTCCTTTGACTACTTTGCATCCCAACTTCACCTTCCTTCTCTCTTTCCAAGCAAATCACTACCCACATGCCTCCAAGGGTAGGAGAGCCTTTGCCAATCCAAGCACCCAGGAGAAAATTAAAGCTGGAAACTGTTAACCATCTTCGAGTTGTTGTTGGTCTGTTTATTTTTCCCCCCCCCATCAAGCTCCAAATCCTCTTCTATTCAAGCTACAAGTGGGCTGATCTACATCTTCTGCAGATGTCTGTGTTCAAGGGAGGGGAAAAGAAAACAAACAAAAAAAACCCCACACACAGCAGCAACAAAATCCTCTTCTGGCTAACCAAGAGAAAGTAATTGCAGTTTGTTTCTCTGCTGCAGAAGGAGCTGCACCGGGGAGGGCATCGCCTGCCACTGCCTCCTTTGTATCACCAACTTGCAGCATCAGCTTTGCATCCTCCTGCAAACCCTACCCCCAGCACAACCACATCTCCCTCTGTCCACCTGGCAGCCAGAGAATGATGGCAGAGGTTGTGCCTCTTTCCCAGCCCTTAGAGTCCTGGAATCGTTAAGGATCCTCCTCCAACAGTACGAAAGTCAACTGTTAACCCAGCACTGCCAGGTCACCACTAAACCATCTCCCTCACCACCACTTTTCTTGTTTGCGTTTTTTTTCTGTCTTTTTTTCCCCCCCCNAATCATAGAATGAGTCAGGGTTGGAAGGGACCACAAGGAGCAGCCAGTCCCAACCCCCCTGCCATGCCCAGGGACACCCTACCCTAGAGCAGGCTGCCCACAGCCTCTGCCAGCCTGGCCAAAAACACCTCCAGGGAGCTGGCCCCAAACACCTCCCTGCAGGGGCAACCCATTCCAGCCTCTCACCACTCTCATGCTCAACTTCCTCTTCACCTCCAGCCTCAATCTCCCCACCTCCAGCTTTGCTCCATGCCCTCCATTCCACTCACTCCCTCATAGCCTAAAAAGTCCCTCCCCAGCTTTTTTGTAGCCCACTTCAGATCCTGGAAGGCCCCAAAGAAGGTCCCCTGGGAGCCTCCTCTTCTGCAGCCTGCACAGCTCCAACTCTTTCAGTCTGTGCTCACAGCAGAGGTGCTGCAGCCCTGGACACCCTACCCTAGACCAGACTGGCCAGAGCCTCAAATCCCCTCCAGGGATGTAGATTGTGACCAGGACTGGGGAGGTTATTCTGCCTCTCTGCTAAGCACTGCTCAGGACACATCTTGAGTCCTGTGTCCCATTCTGGGCCCCTCAATTTCAGAAAGGTGTTGTGATGCTGGAAGGTGCCCAGAGATGGGCAGCAAGGCTGGGGAGAGGGCTGGAGCACAGCCCCAGGAGGAGATATTCAAGCTCAGACTTGATGTGACTTGCTGATTAATTCGGAAGCAAGGTAAACAATAAACAGTGATTATGTGCACAAGGATGATGATTCAGCCCCAGCAGCACAGCAGCAGTTGAGTAAGAGGCTACAACCATGAGCTTTGTCTTCTCATTGATGATTCTCCAGTGAGCAATGGAACAGCAGGTCTTGCATGGCCACCAGGCAATGGCATGGGCCCACCAGCAAGAGCTAATGACACAGAGTCACACAATGGGCCAGGCTGGAAGGCACCAGACAGATCATCTACTCCAACTTCCCTGCCGTGGGCAAGGATGCCTCTTAACTAGGCTGAGTTCACAGAATTGGGCAGGATGGAAAGGCCTTTGAGATCATTGAGTCCAATCTAGCACCCAACAGCTCCTATTTAACTTACCCATGGCACCAAGAGCCTCATGCAGCCTTGTTTTAAACACCTCCAGGGATGGAGACTCCACCACCTCCCCAAACAGCCCATTCCAATGCCAATCTCCCTTTCTGTGAACAAATTCTTCCTGACATCCAGCCTGAACCTGCCCTGGCACAGCTTGCAGAGCAGCAGTTGAGTGAGAGACTACAACCATGTGCTTTGTCTTCTCATTGATGATTCTCCAGTGAGCAATGGAACAGCAGGTCTTGCATGGGCACCAGGCAACAGCGTGGGCCCACCAGCAAGAGCTAATGACACAGAGTCACAGGCTGGAAGGCACCAGAGAGATCATCTACTCCAACTTCCCTGCTGTGGGCAAGGATGCCTCTCAGCTAGGCTGAGTTCACAGAATTGGGCAGGATGGAAAGGCCTTTGAGGTCACTGAGTCCAACCTGGCACCCAACAGCTCCTAATTAACTAAGCCATAGCACTAAGTGCCTCACTCAGACTCCTCTTAAGCACCTCCAGGGATGGGGACTCCACCACTGCCCACTGATCCCTTTGGTGTAGACATTTTCCCCAATGTCCAATCTAAACCTCCCTCAGTGCAACTTGAGGGAGCACTTTGTCATGCTTCTGCTCAGGAAACCACAGAATGAAGCAGGTGAGAAAAGACCTCTAGGATCATTGAGTCCAACCTAGCACCCAACAGCTCCTAATTAACTAACCCTTGGCACTGAGTGCCTCATGCAGCCTCCTCTTAAACACCTCCAGGGATGGGGACTCCACCACCTCCCCAAGCAGCCCATTCCCATGCCAGTCACTCTTGCCGTGAACAAATTCTTCCTAACATCCAGCCTGAGCCTGCCCTGCCACAGCTTGAGCCTCTGTCCTCTTGTTCTGTCCCTGGGTGCCTGAAAGAAGAGCCCAACCCCACCTGGCTACAACCTCTCTTCAGGTAGCTGCAGAGAGCAATGAGCTCTGCCCTCAGCCTCCTCTTCTGCAGGCTGCACACCCCCCAGCTCCCTCAGCCTCTCCTCCTGGGGCTGTGCTCCAGGCCCCTTCCCAGCCTTGCTGCACATTGCTTAAGGCTTCATCCAACTTGAACATCCACAACCTCCCTGAGCAACTTGCTCCACTGTCTCACTACCCTCATACCAAAGAGCTTCTTCCTAATCCTGCTCTCCCTCAGCTTCAAACCATTCCCCCTTGTCCTGTCTCTAGACACTCTCAAGAAAAGTCCCTCTCCAGCCTCCCTGGAGGATCCCTCCAGGTACTGGAAGGCAGCTCTAAGGTCCCTCTTAGAGCTTTCTCTTCTCCAGGCTGAACCACCCCAGCACCCTCAGCCTATCTTCACAGCAGAGGTGCTCCAGTCCTGGCATCACCTTTGTGATCCTGCTGTGCCCAACCACTCAAAGCACCGACATGAACCCTTTAAAACACCCAGCCCCAGAGAAGATCACTCATTCCAGGAACCAGGTTTTGGGTTTCTTTTACCATCTAGGCAGCAATAAACACGAAGCAGCTGGGAGGTTTCAACCCACAACAGCAGCGCCTAGGAGAACGTCAAAAAGATCTGCTGGAAAAGTGAAAATGTATTGGGACACCTGCAAAAGAGCTACATTTCATCCTGCATAATCAAGTTCTGCACAAATGCAAATGGTACAGCAACCAAAAAAAAAAAAAAAATGGGGGGAAAGTTCTCCTATGAAAAAGCACAAAACCCTGAGCCACCAAAAGGAAGGAGGGAGGGAGGGAGGGAGGAAGGCAATCATGAAAGGCAGCATTTGGGCTTCTGGTTTATGCCTCAACATTCTCATTTTTTGCTTCATCACAGCCCTGATTCGCTCCTGTCTGTTACTTGGATAGAGGGAAGATGGAAATGCTTTTCTGTTGCATCAACAGAAACCAGCAGGAGAGAGAACTGCAAGGGCAGGGAGCCAGCTCCGGGGTAGCTGCAGGTCGGAGAGGCTCTGCCACACTCCACAAAGCTGCCTGGACCTGCCAAGAGTCAGAGCTTGACCTCCTCCCAGCTGTGATCAGGGAGATCTGGGCTGAATCTTTGTGGGTGCCATGGGCAGAGGCATTGAGTGCAGCCTCAGCAAGTTTGCTGAGCACCCCAAGCTGTGTGGTGCAGCAGCCAGGCTGGAGGGCAGGGATGGCATCCAGAGGGACCTGGGCAGGCTGCAGAGGTGGGCACAAGCCAAGCTCAGGAGGTGCAACAAGGCCAAGGACAAGGTCCTGCAGCTGGATCAAGGCAACCCCAAGAGCAAATCCAGGCTGGGCTGGAAGTGGCTGGAGAGCAGTCCTGAGGAGAGGGAAATGGGGGTGCTGGTGGAGGAGAAGCTGAAGATGAGGCAGCAGTGTGCACTTGCAGGGCAGAAAGGCAAGCAGAGGCTGGGCTGCAGCAGGAGCAGTGTGGGCAGCAGGGCCAGGGAGGTGATTCTGCCCCTCTGCTGTGCTCTGCTGAGAGCCCACCTGGAGTAGTGCATCCAGTGCTGGAGCCCCTGGGACAAGAGGGATGTGGAGATGCTGGAGGTGTGCAGAGAAGGGCCCCGAGGATGCTCAGAGGGCTGCAGCAGCTCTGCTGTGAGCACAGCCTGAAAGAGTTGGGGCTGTGCAGGCTGCAGAAGAGGAGGCTCCCAGGGGACCTTCTGGTGGCCTTCCAGGATCTGAAGGGGGCTACAAAAAAGCTGGGGAGGGACTTTTGAGGCTGTCAGGGAGTGACAGGACTGGGGGGAATGGAGCAAAGCTGGAGGTGGGGAGATTGAGGCTGGAGGTGAGGAGGAAGTTGTTGAGCATGAGAGTGGTGAGAGGCTGGAATGGGTTGCCCCTGCAGGGAGGTGTTTGGGGCCAGATCCCTGGAGGTGTTTTTGGCCAGGCTGGCAGAGGCTGTGGGCAGCCTGCTCTAGGGTAGGGTGTCCCTGGGCATGGCAGGGGGGTTGGGACTGGCTGATCCTTGTGGTCCCTTCCAACGCTGACTGATTCTATCATTCTATGAAACACCCCCAAGCCCTTCTCCTCACGACTGCCATTCCTCACTAACAAATACAGGCTGGGTAAGGAGTGGCTTGAGAGCAGTCTCAAGGCAGAGGACTTGGGGGCTGTCAGTTGGTGGAAAAGTCAGCCCGAGCTGGGACCAGTTGCTGGCAGCCCCAAAGGCATCCATGTGCTGGGCTGGATGGAAATTCATCTCCATGGCTGTGGCTTGTTCCCTACACTGGGCAGACTCAGCAGCACAGCCCAGCAGAACCACTCACCTGCCAGCAGCACCAGGGCAAGTGCCTGGCACTCGCAAGCACCCCTGCAAGCTCCCTGGGAGTAGCAGCAACCAAGCAGTTAACTACCCTAGGAAATACATCCACCCTACTTAGGCACAGCAAAGCAGCAAGAGGGCCCCACGGTGTTGACAAATCTGAGAGCAAATTAAGAAGCTAAAATAAAATGCACCATCAAGCAAGCAGCTGGAGCGAGGCCAGGGAGCAGAACGAGATGCAAAGAAAATTGTATTGAGGAATCGGCTCCAAGCAGGCTCATTGAGCTCAATTACTAGAAATTAGAAAAAGGAAATGGGGGGGAGGGGAGGGGGTGGGAAATGTGAGGACACACTGCATGAGCTCAGGACTGTCCTGCTTGGAAAGAGAACGTTAAGATCACAGAACCACTCAGGGTTAGAAGACACCACAAGGTTCAGCCAGCCCCAACCCCCCTGCCATGCCCAGGGACACCCTACCCTAGAGCAGGCTGCCCACAGCCTCTGCCAGCCTGGCCAAAAACACCTCCAGGGATCTGGCCCCAAACACCTCCCTGCAGGGGCAACCCATTCCAGCCTCTCACCACTCTCATGCTCAACAACTTCCTCCTCACCTCCAATCTGAATCTCCCCACCTCCAGCTTTGCTCCATTCCCCCTAGTCCTGTCACTCCCTGACAGCCTCAAAAGTCCCTCCCCAGCTTTTTTGTAGCCCCCTTCAGATCCTGGAAGGCCACCAGAAGGTCCCCTGGGAGCCTCCTCTTCTGCAGCCTGCACAGCCCCAACTCTTTCAGGCTGTGCTCACAGCAGAGCTGCTGCAGCCCTCTCAGCATCCTCGGGGCCCTTCTCTGCACACCTCCAGCATCTCCACATCCCTCTTGTCCCAGGGGCTCCAGCACTGGATGCACTACTCCAGGTGGGCTCTCAGCAGAGCACAGCAGAGGGGCAGAATCACCTCCCTGGCCCTGCTGCCCACACTGCTCCTGCTGCAGCCCAGCCTCTGCTTGCCTTTCTGCCCTGCAAGTGCACACTGCTGCCTCATCTTCAGCTTCTCCTCCCCCAGCACCCCCAAGTCCCTCTCCTCAGGGCTGCTCTCCAGCCACTCACTGCCCAGCCTGGATTGGTGCTTGTCATTGCCTCGACCCAGCTGCAGGACCTTGCCCTTGGCCTTGTTGAACCTCCTGAGGTTGGCTTGTGACCACCTCTGGCAGCCTGTGCAGGTCCCTCTGGATGCCATCTCTGCCCTCCAGCCTGGCTGCTGCACCACACAGCTTGGGGTGCTCAGCAAACTTGCTGAGGCTGCACTCAATGCCTCTGTCCATGACACCCACAAAGATGTTGAACAAGACTGGGCCCAGGACTGATCCCTGAGGGACTCCACTGGGCCATGGAGCCATTGGCAGCCACTCTTTGGCTGTGGCCATCAAGCCAGTTCTGTCTCCATCTGGTGCTGCACCCATCACACCCATGTGTCACCAGCTTGGAGACCAGGATGTGGTGTGGGACAGTGTCAAAGGCTTTGCTCAGCTTCAGGTCAATGCCATCAGTTGCTGCCTCTCCTCTGTCATTGTTGTCACCTGTCCATAGAAGGCCACCAGGTTTGTCAGGCAGGGTCTGCCCTTGGTGAAGCCATGGCTGATTGGTCCCTGACCACTCTTGCAGCAAAGACATTTTTTTTCCTAACATCCAACTTGAACACTCCAAGATGTCACAAATATTGCAAACAGAAGCCATGCCAGGCTGAAAACCAGCCAGGACCATGTGGTGGCCATCACCACCCATGGCCAGCTCAGATCATCACCACCCACCCCAGTGCAAAGTTCTGCCCATCTGATGCTGCCACAAATTCCTTCCCTTTGAACTGCAGCAAATGACTCCACAGATCCCAGGGACAGGCCCAAACCAGAGGCTTAGCCTGCTGGGCATAACCTGAACATATTTCAAGTGAACAAATCCCCTTTGCTTGAAGGCAGAGAGATTCCCCTAAGCAGACAGAAAATCCATGTCCTGTTGCAGAAAGCTGCTGAGGGCACTTTGAGTTTGGTTGAGGAGATACATAGGAAAAAAATGGAGAAAGAAAGGGGGAAAATAATAACCCAAACCCAACCCACTCTGTCCATGGATCATCAGAATCACTGCTCTGGCTCAGCAAAGCACTGGAGCAAGCAAATCCTCCTCAATCTTCAGGTATCTGAAGGGAGCCTACAAGAAAAGCTGGGGAGGGACTTTTGAGGCCATCAGGAAGTGACAGGACTGGGGGGAAGGGAGCAAAGCTGGAGGTGGGGAGATTGAGGCTGGAGGTGAGGAGGAAGTTGTTGAGCATGAGAGTGGTGAGAGGCTGGAATGGGTTGCCCCTGCAGGGAGGTGTTTGGGGCCAGATCCCTGGAGGTGTTTTTGGCCAGGCTGGCAGAGGCTGTGGGCAGCCTGCTCTAGGGTAGGGTGTCCCTGGGCATGGCAGGGGGGTTGGGACTGGCTGATCCTTGTGGTCCCTTCCAACCCTGACTGATTCCATGATTCTAATCTGCTTTTGTGACAGGTAGACCTTTCTCTCCACACAGCCCAGAGACAGGGAGGTTGGGAATGTTACTGAAGTTCGAAGGTCTTTGCATTTACAGCACAACACAGCACTGCCAGCAGTGTCCCACCCTTCCCACCTTATGTCCCCTCACCTGTCCCACCCCTCCCAGAAGGGTCTCTGGTTTATTGTTAGGGGAGCTGCAAGAGAAATGGGACCTGCATTGATTCTATCAGAAATTCAGAAGCTTGCATCTTCTGTCTGATAAGTGAGGTTGAAAGCACCTGCCTTGACCTGCTGAGCACCACGAGTCATAGAATCAGTCAGGGTTGGAAGGGACCACAAGGATCAGCCAGTTCCAACCCCCCTGCCATGCCCAGGGACACCCTACCCTAGATCCTTCATGGAGTGAGGGGCCCAAAGCTGAATGCAGTTCTCCAGGTATGGCCTCAGCAGTTCAGAGTACAGGGGCATGATCACTTCCCTTAGTCTGCCAACAAAACTCCTCTGTTCCTCCAAACTGCAGGAGGAAGCCCCCAGAGCACTCAAGAACTGTCTGAAAAAAGCCCACAGAGTAACTCTGGCCTCCCAAAAACGCTGCAGCTCACATCAGGCATTCGTTGAAGTGAGTTGATTGTATTGACATTCCCCATCCCTAAGGAAGGGCAAGGCCAAAAATATCACCTGGATGCTTTCATGCTGTGCAGGTCCATCCAGCACATGCCTACCTGCACGTCCCCAGCATCCCTGGTAGCTCAGCAGCTCCTGCAGCCTGGCAGGCATTTGCCCAGCCCACAAGCTGCTGGTCCCAGGCCAGCCCAGAGCAGCAGGGATTCAGCATCACCATATGATGGCTGCTTGGTGGCTTGCATGAAGCCAGTAGGTTTGGTTCCAGGTCGTGGTGGGCACCTATCCATGTGTCCCAGGCCAGCTAGCAGTGAGGAGAAGGCTGGGGGGGATGCCAGGCACGAGCAGGATGGGGTCCTCTGAGGTCTGCTGGCAGGGAGGCTCACGGGCACCTGCCTCGTGGTCAGGCACTGAGCTCCAAGTCTGGCACCTTGTGCTGAGAAAGCCACAGCTTGGCCTTCCCCCTGGGCAATGCAGCTGCTCTGGTGCAGGCCTTTTCATAGCATCATAGAATCAGTCAGGGTTGGAAGGGACCACAAAGATCAGCCAGTTCCAACCCCCCTGCCATGCCCAGGGACACCCTACCCTAGAGCAGCCTCACCACAGCCTCTGCCAGCCTGGCCAAAAACACCTCCAGGGATCCAGCCCCAAACACCCCCTGCAGGAGCAACCCATTCCAGCCTCTCACCACTCTCATGCTCAACAACTTCCTCCTCACCTCCAGCCTCAATCTCCCCACCTCCAGCTTTACTCCATTCTCCCTAGTCCTGTCACTACCTGACAGGTCCATGATCCCTACCTGGATGCTTTCCTGGGTAACCTGCTGAGGGTGACCCTGCTTCAGCAGAGAGGCTGCACTAGGTGACCTCCACAGGTCCCTTCCCAGGTGACCCTGCTTTGGCAGACAGGCTGGACTAGATGACCACCACAGGTCCATTCCCAATCACCCACCTGCTGTGGGTGACCCTGCCTTAACAGAGAGGCTGGACTAGGTGATCACTACAGGTCCCCTCCCAATCACCCACCTGCTGTGGGTGACCCTGCTTTAGCAGAGAGGCTGCACTAGGTGACCTCCACAGGTCCCTTCCCAATCACCCACCTGCTGTGGGTGACCCTGCTTTAGCAGAGAGGCTGCACTAGGTGACCTCCACAGGTGCCCTCCCAGTCACCATGTTGGGATGCTGCAAACTCTGCTTGTAAAATCCTGCCCAAACACACAGGACCCCCAAACCCTTCAGCTGAAGCAGGTTTGTTCAGCTCCATTCCCGACCTTTGCTCCAGCATGGAACATGCTGAGCTTTGCAGCAGCTCAGAGCAGGACCAGATTAAAACACCTGGCAAGCTTCAGCTGAGCTCACCTACTCTGTGTGCTCACGAGGCAAAGAGAGAAGAGGAATCCCAGCAGAACCCTTCACAGGCAACAGTTTGAGGGAGAAAGTCATCGCTCTGTGGCTGGACCAGTGCTGCTCAGGCTCCAAATCTAGCCTGAGCTGCACACAAACCACAGGAGTGCCTTGGGTCAGGATCAACATCCCCCCTGCAGCAGTGATCAGACCCCGACCCTTTCATTCTCCAGCCACCTCCTGCAATGCAGACTGCAGCAGTGCTCATTTCGAGAGTGAAATCAAAGGCACAAATCACAGGGCAGCAGGGAGAGCTCTGCCTGCTAGGAGCAGTGTTTGGCTTTCCTGTTGCAGCCAGAGAACATCGGTACCTGGAGAATGAGCCTGGAGCAAGAGCTCAGACAACAGCAGCTGCTGGCAGAGGGAGGTGGAAGGAGACACTGGATGGATCACAGCAGGCAGAGCAGGCTCAGGCACAGACAGAACCTGCTTGTAAAGGGCCCCACAGTCATCTACTTGCACCAATGTCCTTCAGCAGTAAGAGAGCCATATGGACTCCACCCCGAGGTTGAGAGAGGTGATTCTCCCCCTCTACTCTGCTCTGCTGAGACCCCACCTGGAGTACTGTGTCCAGTACTCCACCCTACCCTACAGCAGCCTCACCACAGCCTCTGCCAGCCTGGCCAAAAACACCTCCAGGGATCTGGCCCCAAACACCTCCCTGCAGGGGCAACCCATTCCAGCCTCTCACCACTCTCATGCTCAACAACTTCCTCCTTACATCCAGTCTGAATCTCCCCACCTACACCTTTGCTCAATTCCCCCTAGTCCTGGCACTCCCTCACAGCCTCAAAAGTCCCTCCCCAGCT
>VWZI01000925.1:282654-295293 GCA_013396835.1 Psilopogon haemacephalus | reverse complement strand
CCTCCCTGGCCCTGCTGCCCACACTGCTCCTGCTGCAGCCCAGCCTCTGCTTGCCTTTCTGCCCTGCAAGTGCACACTGCTGCCTCATCTTCAGCTTCTCCTCCCCCAGCACCCCCAAGTCCCTCTCCTCAGGGCTGCTCTCCAGCCAGGCACTGCCCAGCCTGGATTGGTGCTTGAGATTTCCTCCACCCAGCTGACTGAGTTCTAGCCTGGGCAATTTCACAGTGTGATGGGGTGCAAGGAACTCCCAAAGCAGCACAATACAGCAGCAAAGCGAAACAAAGGCAGAGAGGAAAGATGCTCCCTCTCCCAGGAGGATGTGTGGATGCTTATTTAGCCTGCGGGTGGCCTGGAAGGACAGCAGAGCTCTGCTCCTCTGGTGATTGAGGTAAAACAACATCAAGCTCCCAAGCAGATCAGCAGCCTGGCTCCAGTAGTGAGAGGCTGGAATGGGTTGCCTCTGCAGGGAGGTGTTTGGGGCCAGATCCCTGGAGGTGTTTTTGGCCAGGCTGGCAGAGGCTGTGGGCAGCCTGCTCTAGGGTAGGGTGTCCCTGGGCACAGCAAGGGTGTTGGAACTGGCTGGTCCTTGTGGTCCCTTCCAACCCTGACTGATTCTGTGATTCTATGATCCAATCAAGGTCAAAACCACTACCTGTAGCCACCAGAATGTTTCTCTCACCATCTGGCTCCATGGTAAGAGCTGGTGCTGGGAGCCCCAAGGATATTACCTCCGTGCTCTGCAAACAAAGTTATTTCATGGCATCACACAGCTCACACAAACCTTACTTATGGGCTTATAGGCTCAGCACAGCCAAAGCTTTAGCAAGTCCCCAGGCTGCTTTAAGGGGAAACAATTAAACATCTCTAAAGCTACTTGCAGAAACATCTCTCCTGAGTTATCTGCAAGCCTTAACTTGCCATATTAAGATGCTCCTGTGCTTTCCTTGAGCTTCCTGATGGGTGCTAATGGGCTGACACTTGTGATTTAGTCCTTCCTGAGCACAACACACCTCGAAATCACAGCCACTCGATCCTCCAGCCACCCACAAAGCAAGGTTCCTCTTCCCCTTCTCTCAGTGGATGTCTTTAAAAAGAGAAAGTAAGCAGCTCAGCACAGCAACAGTGATGCAGAGTACATGGGGGTACTGCTGCTCCCACCTAGCCCTTGAAAGAGTCAGCCAAAGACAGCACTCCTCCAAATATGCCCTTCCAAGAGAGGGTTAAATCACAGAATTAAGCAGGTTGGAAAAGATCTTAAGGATCATTGAGTCCAACCTATCACCTAACACCTTCTCATTAATTAAGACATGGCACTAAATGCCTCATGCAGCCTCCTCTCAAACACCTCCAGGGATGGGGACTCCACCAGCTCCCCAAGCAGCCCATTCCAATGCCAATCACTCTTGCTGGGAAGAACTTCTGCCTAACATCCAGCCTGAACCTGCCCTGGCACAGCTTGAGGCTGTGTCCTCTTGTTCTGTTCATGGGTCCCTGGCAGAAGAGCCCAACCCCAGCTGGCTACAACCTCCCTCCAGACAGCTGCAGAGAGCAATGAGCTCTGCCCTGAGCCTCCTCTTCTGCAGGCTGCACACCCCCAGCTCCCTCAGCCTCTCCTCTTGGGGCTGTGCTCCAGGCCCCTCCCCAGCCTTGCTGCCCTTCTCTGGACACCTTCCAGCACCTCAACATCTCTCTTGAACTGGAGGGCCCAGAACAAGACACAGCACTCAAGGTGTGTCCTGAGCAGTGCTGTGCACAGGGGCAGAAGAACCTCCCTGCTCCTGCTGGCCACACTGCTCCTGATCCAGGCCAGGATGCCATTGACCTTCTTGGCCACCTGGGCACACTGCTGGCTCCTGTTCAGCTGCTGCCAACCAGCATCCCCAGGTCCCTCTCTGCCTGGATGCTCTCCAGCCACTCTGTCCCCATCCTGCAGCACTGCATGGGGTTATTGCCCTGGGTTAGTGGGGAGAAGCCTCCCAAGAGGTTACACACCTCCTTGAGACCTCACTCTGCCCTGCCCTGACCTCCACTCCTGCCCATTTTCTTCACTCCTTTCCTCTGACCTCTGACTCCTTTCCAGCCTGTTCACCTCATACCAAATGGAAGCAGTAAAAGCACAATTACACACTTCCCCATTCAATTATTTAGCACAGTGGATGGCTAAGACCACAACCTCAGGAGACCCACGGCATGGCCATAGTTGGGGCCAGCATCAGCTGCTCATGGAGGTTGTCGTCTTCAAGCACAGTTATACCTTGGAATCATTCCCACACTACCTCTGTTTCCCCCATGCCATGCTAAAGGTCACAGCTCCATCATCCCTGCAGAAAGCTCCAACACCAGGAAGGATGTATGGGACCAAAATCATAGAATGGTTTAGGTTGGAAGGGACCTCAAAGCTCAGCCAGTTCCAACCCCCTGCCATAGGCAGGGACACCTCCCACTAGAACAGGTCACTCAAGGCCTCATCCAACCTGGCCTTGAACACCTGCAGGGAAGGAGCAGCCACAACCTCCCTGGGCAACCTGTGCCAGTGTCTCACCACTGGGTCTGAACTAGAGACCTCTGGAACAACTCCCAGGAGCTCTGTAGTTGCTCTCTACTTCACCTCCTCCCTGGCACAAGCATCACCAACCAATTACCAAGGGTTTGGTGGTGCCAGATGCAAAGGGCAGTGCTCAGCCTCCCTTTTCCAAGAGAACTCCTTGCCTGAAAGAGCAACAAGACACAGAATGAGATTCCTCTTGGAAACCAAACCAAACAAACCTTCCCCTAGCCTGGCAGTCTGGCTCAGCTCGAGCTGTCTTTCTAGATCCTCTAACTGAAAAAAAAGGAAGGAATGGGCAGGGGAAAAAATGGGTTAGTGGGGAGAAGCCACCCAAGAGGTTACACATCCCCTTAGGACCTCATTCTGCTCTGCCCTGAGCTCCACCTCTGCCCATTCTCTCTCAGCTGCTCTCTACTTCACCTCCTCCCTGGCACAAGCATCACCAACCAATTACCAAGGGTTTGGTGGTGCCAGATGCAAAGGGCAGTGCTCAGCCTCCCTTTTCCAACAGAACTCCTTGCCTGAAAGAGCAACAAGACACAGAATGAGATTCCTCTTGGAAAACAAACCAAACAAACCTTCTCCTAGCCTGGCAGTCTGGCTCAGCTCGAGCTGCCTTTCTAGATCCTCTAACCAAAAACAAAAAAAAGAAAGGAATGGAGGGGAGGGGAGGGGAAAAAAAATGCTTACCAAGATGATTAAATAAACCTTTAGCTATTCCAGCTACCCACTGGCTCTGGGTTTGACGTCAGTGCTGAATGCATTAACTATATTTGTAGCTCCAGAGCTAAAAATATCAGAGGCATTAAAAAAAAAAAAAAAAATTAAAATTAAATAAAATAGGGCAGTGCCAAGAGAACTGTAGGTCTCCTTAAGAGGCACAAAGCCCCTCCAAGCTTTTTGTGGGGCTCACTGTGCCCCAGCAGCTGCCCAGGTGGATGCACAGCTCCTAGGATCAGAAGGTGAGAGTGAAGCTGCCTGCTGCCGAGCAGCCAAAGGGCAGGATGTGGGATGCTGCTGTGTGTCTGCTGTGAACACTGTTGCACTGCCAAGAGTGTCCCAGGTGGTTGAAGCATCTTCCCCCTCTTATTCAGCTTCCCCAGAGCGATCAATGATGTACCTGGAATGCTGGAATCACAGAGATTTAGAGGTTGGAAAGGGACCTCCAGAGATCTCCCAGAGATCCTGCGGAAGGATCATTATTGGTGGCCTTCCAGTGTCTGAAGCTGGGGAGGGACAAAAAAAAGCTGGGGAGAGACTTTTGAGGCTATCAGGGAGTGACAGGACTAAGGGGAATGGAGCAAAGCTGGAGGTGAGGAGATTCAGACTGGACGTGAAGAGGAAGTTGTTGAGCATGAGAGTGGTGAGAGGCTGGAATGGGTTGCCCCTGCAGGGAGGTGGGACAAAAATGCCTCAAAAATCCCTCCCCAACTGTCAGGTACTGACAGGATTAGGGGGGATGGAGTAAAGCTGGGGGTGGGGAGATTCAGAGTGGATGTGAGGAGGAAGTTCTTCACCGTGAAAGTGGTGAGAGGCTGGAATGGGTTGCCCCTGCAGGGAGGTGGGTGGGGTCACATCCCTGGAGGTGTTTGCAGCCAGGCTGGCAGAGGCTGTGGGCAGCCTGCTCTAGGGTAGGGTGTCCCTGGGCATGGCAGGGGGGTTGGAACTGGCTGATCCTTGTGGTCCCTTCCAACCCTCACTGATTCTATGTTTCTAAGAAACTGCAGCACAACAGCATCAGGCATTGGGACAGGCTGCCCAGGGAGGTGGTGGAATCAGCAGCCCTGCAGGTGCATGGAGACATGGTTTAGAGGCCATGGTGGTGTTGGGTTGCTGGTTGGACTGGATGACCTTAGAGGGCTTTTCCAGCCAAAACAGTTCCACCATCCTAAGACAACCAAAAGCAAGGCTTGGCGAGAGGAGGACAAGATCCCATCAAGGCCAAAACCACGACCTGGACCTGGAGCCACCAGAAAGTTTCTCTCACCACAATTCCATCATCCTATGACAACCAAATGCGAGGCTGGACTAGAGGGGGCCAAGATCCAATCAAGGCCAAAGCTACTACCTGGAGCCACCAGAATGTTTCTCTCACCACAATTCCATCATCCTGTGACAACCAAATGTGAAGCTTGACTAGAGGGGGCCAAGATCCAATCAAAGCCAAAACTACTACGTGGAGCCACCACAATGTCTCTCTCACCATCTCTCACCACAATTCTATCATCCTGTGACAAGCAAAATCCCAACCTCCCTGTCAAGGCAGCATCCCCTAGGGTAGAGGTGGTGCAGGAACACATCCAGAGAAGCCTTGAAAGGCTCCAGATGAAGGAGACTACACAACCTCTCTGGGCAGCCCGCCCCAAGGCTCTGTCACCCTCACTGTAAAGAAGATCCTCCCTGTGTTGAGATGGAGCCTCCTCTGTTGCTGCTTGTTTAAGGGTAGCTAGAAAGAAAGAAACTTCTCTTTGAACGACTTTAGAGAGGTTTGGGAAGCAGCCTTGTTCCTTCCCAGCCCCTTCTGACGTTCTTCTGCCTTCAGCAAGCTCTGCCTGCTCTCAAAGGATACTACAGACACCACGGGTGGCAGTTCAAAAAAAAAAAAGAAAAGAAAGAAAAGAAAGCAGCCAAGGCAGAACAAACAGCCAGAGTCGAGCCTAAAGAAGCTGTTTGCTTTGTGCCTTCTCAGAGAGAACACCTGGAGAGTCCAATTCCCATCCCCTCCCTCCACACAGGCTGCTGTTACCAGCAAGAATCCCCACGGGGGCTGTTGCAGGGTAGTAAATATCTAAGCAGGGAAAGAAGCTGCAGAAGAGAGTCTGGGATGCTGCAAGGTGCTTCAGGCAACTCAACAGCAGCAAAAGCAAAGGCTGGGAAAAATTTGGCTGCAGGGCAAAAGCGAGAGGAAATAAGGCTGAGGTTGAGATTAAAGTTATGGAGAGCAAACTACACTGACAGCTTTCAGTTCTGCTCCTGCTGTTTGGGCAGGCTGTGCTCCAGCAGAGCCTCTGCCATGCCTTGCAGCACAGGGATGAAGCCCACTGGCTGCACTGGAGGGCTTGGAGCACCTCCCCTATGCAGGCAGGCTGAGAGAGTTGGGACTGGTCAACCTGGAGAAAAGAAGGCTCCAGGAAGACCTTAGAGCAGCCTTCCAGTACTTGGAGGGGGCTGCAGGAGAGCTGGAGAGGGATTTTGACAAGGGTTGGGAGTGCCAGGACAAAAGGCAATGGATTGAAGCTGGAGCAGGGTGGATTTAGACTGGACATCAGAAGTTATTTGCAGTGAGGGTGGTAAAACACAGGTTGCCCAGGGCTGTGGTTCATGCCCTGTGCCTGGAGACATTCAAGCTCAAACTTGATGGCAGTGACTGTGGGCAGTGAGTGGCTGGAGAGCAGCCCTGAGCAGAGGGACTTGGGGGTGCTGGTGGAGGAGAAGCTGAAGATGAGGCAGCAGTGTGCACTTGCAGCCCAGAAAGCCAAGCAGAGGCTGGGCTGCAGCAGGAGCAGGGAGGTGATTCTCCCCTTCTGCTGTGCTCTGCTGAGAGCCCACCTGGAGTAGTCCCAGAGGTTCCAGAACTGGATGTACAAGAGGGATGTGGAGATGCTGGAGGTGTGCAGAGAAGGGCCCCGAGGATGCTGAGAGGGCTGCAGCAGCTCTGCTGTGAGCACAGCCTGAAAGAGTTGAGGCNAGGCCTAAGGTTAATGGAGCAAAGCTGGAGGTGGGGAGATTGAGGCTGGATGTGAGGAGGAAGTTGTTGAGCATTAGAGTGGTGAGAGGCTGGAATGGGTTGCCCCTGCAGGGAGGTGTTTGGGGCCAGATCCCTGGAGGTGTTTTTGACCAGGCTGGCAGAGGCTGTGGTGAGGCTGCTCTAGGGTAGGGTGTCCCTGGGCATGGCAGGGGGGTTGGGACTGACTGATCCTTGTGGTCCCTTCCAACGCTGACTGATTCTATGATCTCAGAGCCTCCAAACTGCAGGAGCTCCTCTAACTGCAACCCTGGCAGAGCTGAGGTTACCTCCTCCAGCACAACCACAGCTGGTTCCCCTCCTCCTGATGCTTTTGCCTCCTCTCCCGTGCTGCATTAACACATGTCCAATCTGCTGAGGGGTTAAGGGGAGGAATTTCTAACCAAGCAAGGTTAATAAACAAAGAAGTCCTGCAGTAACAACGCAGCCACCGTGTGAAAACTTAATTGGATCAGCAGCACATCAAATATGCCAAGGCAGGGAGAAGCCTTGCAAAAGGATTGTTTAATCCTGGCCCCGGGTCAGGGTTCCAGCGAGAGCCTCACAGCTGAGGCTGCTTTTAGCTGCACTGAGAAGCAGGTTACAATATGTTGGAAACAAAAAAAAGCTGTTAGGGGCTGCCTCTACTCTTTGTACCAGTGGGAAGAAGGGGGGGAAAAAAAAAAAAAAAAGTTAGTTCTTTAGAGATTAAACCAACCCAAACAAACACCAACTGTGATCTCCTTTCAAACAATGCACTTTAGGGAAAAAAAGAAGGGGTTTTTTTTTGTTTTTAAGGAAAAAAAAAATACTCTTTCAGTGCCAGGCTGTTTGCAAGCAAACCAGGCTGATGAGTACAGGAATAAACCCAGCAAACCAGGGACAGCAGTGAGAAGATCTCAGCATGACCCTCCTAAGCCTCCAGGAGCCAATGGGGGACACTCAACCCTCCTAAGCCTCCAGGAGCCAATGGGCAGAGACACCTCACACTAGTTCAGGCAGTCCACAGTCTCATCCAGCCTGGCCAAAAACACCTCCAGGGATGAGGCTTCCACCACCTCCCTGGGCAACCCATTCCAGGCTGTCACCACTCTCATGCTAAAGAACTTCTTCCTAACATCCAGCCTCAATCTCCCCATTTCTAGCTTCATTCCACTCCCCCTCATTCCTGGCACTCCCTNGGGCCCTTCTCTGCACACCTCCAGCATCTCCACATCCCTCTTGTCCCAGGGGCTCCAGCACTGGATGCACTACTCCAGGTGGGCTCTCAGCAGAGCACAGCAGAGGGGCAGAATCCCCTCCCTGGCCCTGCTGCCCACACTGCTCCTGCTGCAGCCCAGCCTCTGCTTGCCTTTCTGCCCTGCAAGTGCACACTGCTGCCTCATCTTCAGCTTCTCCTCCACCAGCACCCCCAAGTCCCTCTGCTCAGGGCTGCTCTCCAGCCAGGCACTGCCCAGCCTGGATTGGTGCTTGGGTTTGGGATACAATAATAGATTAGCCTCATCAAAACAACTCATTGCAACAAAGGGAATAAAGCTGCTTTTAAATAAATAAATAAAGTTTCTGGGTGTCTGGATTGTAATTAGGAGCATCACAAAAAATAAAGAGGAACTGACACTGACAACCTGAGGAGGAACCACAGCCACTGTGGTTGGTTAGATGCCAGCCACACTCCAGATACTGAAAGGACCAGAGCCATAGACCATAGAGCAAAACCAGAATGTCAGAGGAGAAAAACACCCAAATGGCCTCTCTGTGCACAACTGAATCAAGAAAGAGTTAATTAATTAAAAGAATAATGACCTGCAGAAGGAAAGACTACAGGCTCAAAACATCCAAGACTCAACTTCCTTCTGCTGCTCTGGCAAGAACTATCCAACCTGTCACAGAATGACAGAGGTTGGAAGGGACCTCTTACACAAAAGGCAAACCTCTTATACCCTTAAGATACTGAAAGGCCACAAGAAGGTCACCTGGGAGCCTTCTCCTCTCCAGACTGCACAGCCCCAACTCCCTCACTCTCTCCTCATGCTCCAGCCCTCTGCTCATCCTCATGGCCCTTCTCTGGGCACACACTCTTCCCAGCACCTCCCTTCTCCCAAGCCATGAGTACTCATCTTCCCTCCTCCACCCTTCAGCCCCAAAATATCCATCCACATCAGCAGTAGTGCAGACAGAGAAGAAACCAGGGGCAGAGACACTTGGGGAAGCTGTCGCCCTGCTGCCGGCTGCATGACTCCAGGGCTGGGCTCCAGCCACTCTAAATGAGCCCCAGTCCCCCAGCCCCAGGAGGAAAGGAAGCAGCAGGAGAGCAGCTCTCTGCTGGTGCTGCACACAGGCAGTGATCAAACAACTCCTGCTGAATGCAGAGGAGAGGAGAGGAGATCTCTGCTGGCACATAAAACATAAATGTCGCCGTGCATCAATATTGATGCTTCCTTGCTCCCATAGACTCAGACCAAGGATAATTACATGCAATTTTTATGCTGCCTCCAACATCCTTCAGTCTCTGAACATCAAAGCACTGCTAGGTAATGCTACCAGTTGCCAGGAGTAGGGGGTGTGGGGGGGGATGAAAATGGAGCTTGCAGAGCAAAGCGATGGGAGGGCAAGGAGGGGAACTGCAGCTGCCTTTCAAGGCTGTGGATGCTGCCTGTGAGCACCCCAGGAAAGCAGGAGGTGATCAGAGGCTGGGCACAATTACAATGGTGCTCAGAGGGCTGGAGAAGCTCCCCTGTGGGGACAGGCTGGGAGAGTTGGGGTTGTTGAGCCTGGAGAAGAGAAGGCTCCAGGGAGAGCTCAGAGCAGCATTGCAGTGCCTGAAGGGGCTGCAGGAGAGCTGGGGAGGGACTTGGGCCAAGGGACAATGGCTCTGAGCTGGGAGATTGGAGACGAGGAAGAAATTCTTTTGGGTGAGGGTGGTGAGACACAGGCACAGGTTGCACAGGAAGGCTGTGGCTGCTCCCTCCCTGGAGGTGTTCAAGGCCAGGTTGGATGAGGCCTTGAGCAACGTGGGCTAGTGGGAAGCATCCCTGCCCATGGCAGGGGTTGAAGCCAGAAGATCTTTAAGGTCCATTTCAAACCAAACCATTCTGTGAATCTACAAATCATTTGCCATGCCCAACCCCAGCACTTTTGTTGCCAGGACTGCAGGATGTCAGGGGTTGGAAGGGGCCCAAAGAGTTCATCGAGTCTCACTTGCTCCCTGGGATAGGCCAAGGAGCAATGGATGGAAGCTGCAGCACAGGAGGTTGCAGCTCAACACAAGGGGAAAATTCTTGACCGTAAGGGTCCCAGGGCAGTGGCTCAGGCTGCCCAGGGAGGTTGTGGAGCCTCCTTGTCTAGAGCCTTTCAGGGGGGTTGGACTCACAGGACGTCAGGGGTTGGAAGGGACCCAAAGAGATCATCCAACCCCCCTGCCACTGCAGGACCATCCAAGCTAGCTCAAGGAACACATCCAGACAGGCTTGGAAAGGTTCCAGACCAGGAGACTCCACAACCTCTTTGGGCAGCCTGTGCCAGTGCCCTGGGACACTTCCAGGCAAGAAGTTCCCCCTAGTGTCGAGCTGCAACCTCCTGTGCCGCATTGTTGAAGCCTGGAAGAGCAGAAGGATCTGATTGAGCACCTGCTGGGACAGCAGCAGAGCCAGGCAGAGGGAAACACCTTTAGAAACACACCAAGGCAGCAGCAGGATGCCTGTCCTGGCACCGAGGGGTTAACAGGAGGATGAGCTGGTGGCCAGATCCCTTCTCAGCCTCCCAGCCCCAGCACAGGGAGCTGATTGTTGCTGCAGTGCCTCTGGGGAGCCATGCTGAAAGCTTTTACTGTCTGGCATGGCTCCAGACCTCCAGCCTGGAGGGAGGTCCATCCCCATCCTCCCATCCTAAATGCCTCTCAGGCACCGGGAAGCATTTTCCCAGCCTCGAGTGGCACAAGCAGGCTCCTTGGCAAGGCTGCTTGACAAACAAGCCCCTGGCTTGCTTCAGGCCCAGAGAACATCTTCACCAGTGGCTGCATGACAGCAGGGGTCATAGAATCACAGAATGGGTTGGGTTGAAAGGGACCTTGAAGGTCATCAAACCACAGGCAGGGACACCTCCCACTAGAACAGGTTCTCTACAGCCTCATCCAGCCTGGCTTTAAACACCTCCAGGGATGAGGCTTCCACCACCTCCCTGCAGGGGCAACCCATTCCAGGCTCTCACCATTCTCATGCTCAGCAGCTTCCTCCTCACCTCCAGTCTGAATCTCCCCACCTCCAGCTTTGCTCCATTCCCCCTAGACCTGGCACTCCCTCACAGCCTCAAAAGTCCCTCCCCAGCTTTCTTGTATTCCCCCATAAGATACTGAAAGGTCACAATAAGGTGACCTTGGCTTACTTCAGGCCCAGAGAAAATCTTCCCCTGTGGCTGCACGACAGCAAGGATCAGAGAATGACAGAATGGGTTGGAAGGGACCTTGAAGATCAACAANCTAATGACAAAAAGGTGATTTTTAGATCTTTTCTACAGAAGGAACACAAATGTCGACTTTTCAGGCCACAAAGGAAAGGAAGAAGCAGTTTGGATGCAAGAATCCATTTGACAAGGATGGCAGCTCCTGCCCAGCTCTGCCCCACACCTTGGGCACGCTGCTTGCTACAGCAAGGCAGATTTTTTTCACACCTAGGAGACCCACACAACAGCATTCCCCTCCCAAAGAGGGACTTAGCACATCACTCTACACCCAGCTGGGTGAGTCAGCCACAGAAGATGCCTCACAGCTGCTGGAAACCACAGCTTCTGGGCAGGCTTTTCCACCAGCAGCTGAATTAAGCATTTGTTCTCCACCAAGCAGCACCTGACAACCCTGCACCCCTCAGTGACCCCAGCTCCACCTTTCAACCAGCATCACCTCCTCTCTCCTGCACCTTTCCTAACCTCACAACCTCCCTGGGCATCTTATGCCAGCATCTCACCACCCTCACTGCCAAGAATTTCTTCCTCATTTCCAGTCTCAGCTCAAAGCCATTGTCCCTCATCCAATCACCCCAAGCATCAGGAGCAGTGTGGGCAGCAGGGCCAGGGAGGGGATTCTGCCCCTCTGCTGTGCTCTGCTGAGAGCCCACCTGGAGTAGTGCATCCAGTGCTGGAGCCCCTGGGACAAGAGGGATGTGGAGATACTGGAGGTGTGCAGAGAAGGGCCCCGAGGATGCTGAGAGGGCTGCAGCAGCTCTGCTGTGAGCACAGCCTGAAAGAGTTGGGGCTGTGCAGGCTGCAGAAGAGGAGGCTCCCAGGGGACCTTCTGGTGGCCTTCCAGGATCTGAAGGGGGCTCCAAAAAAGCTGTGGAGGGACTTTTGAGGCTATGAGGGAGTGACAGGAGTGGGAGGAATGGAGCAAAGCTGAAGGTGGGGAGATTCAGATTGGAGGTGAGGAGGAAGTTCCTGAGCATGAGTGGTGAGAGGCTGGAATGGGTTGCCCCTGCAGGGAGGTGTTTGGGGCCAGATCCCTGGAGGTGTTTTTGGCCAGGCTGGCAGAGGCTGTGGGCAGCCTGCTCTAGGGTAGGGTGTCCCTGGGCATGGCAGGGGGGTTGGAACTGGCTGATCCTTGTGGTCACTTCCAACCCTGACTAATTCTATGATTCTTATGTGCCAGATAAGCAAAGGTAGATCAGCCAGAGGTGGGGTTAGCAGCAGGAAAGTAGTTAGCGAATTTACACAGATCCAGCTAAGAAGGCAAGGAGATGATCCTTGTGGTCCCTTCCAACCCTGATTGATTCTATGATTCTTATGTGCCAGAAAAATGAAGGTAGATCAGCCAGGGGTGGGATTAGCAGTAGGAAAGTGGTTAGTAAATTTACACAGATCCAGCTAATAAGGCAAGGAGATGATCCTTGTGGTCCCTTCCAACCCTAATTGATTCTATGATTCTTATATGCCAGAAAAATGAAGGTAGATCAGCCAGGGGTGGGATTAGCAGTAGGAAAGTAGTTAGTGAATTTACACAGATCCAGCTAAGAAGGCAGGGAGATGATCCTTGTGGTCCCTTCCAACCCTGACTGATTCTACAATTCCAAGCCCTTGCAGAGGCACAAATCTGCTATCTCTGCCACACAGCAGCTTTGCAAGGAGCCTCCCGGGATGTCAGCAAGCACAGATTGAACCAGTTGCCCTCTCCAGCAAACCCTCTTGGCCTTTGCCTTCCCCTTCATGCCCAGCAACCTTCAACCATCTCCATTCCAGAGACAGGGAAGAGCTGCACACGCAGCTGGGGCAGGAGGCAAAGCCAAAGGCAGGACTTAGTGGTGTGGGGTTTGGGTTTTTCTTTTTTGGGTTGGGTTTTTGTTGTTTGGTTTTGGGGTTTTTGTGTGTGTGTGTGTGTGTGTGT